>PVKE010007341.1:0-51063 GCA_004027555.1 Craseonycteris thonglongyai | reverse complement strand
AGGGGAGGGGAGGGGAGGGGAGGGCCCAGAGCAAATCTCTGTAGATGTACATCACCAGTTGTGACATAGTTTCATTCCACACAGGTGGATGTGGGGCTGTGCAGGGCAGGAACTGAACCAGGAAGGGCCCTCCCCACCCGCATGGGAGGGGAGAACTTTCACGTCTTCTGGCGGTAACCAGTTGCACCGCAGTTCAGCACATGGGGTTGCATGGACTAGGGCTGGGACTCCATCCCCGGACCTCGCCAGTGCAAGGCAAGGCTCAACCTGCTGAGCTATCCCAGTATCCCCTCAAACTTTAATATACACGTGACTCATGTGGGTATATTATAAATGCAGACGCTAATTCAGCAGGCCTGGGAAGGGCCCAAGATTCTGCAGTTCTAACAAGCTCCCAGGTGAAGCTAACACTGTTCCCTGCACCACACTTTGGGTAGAGAGAACATTTCCCAAAGCATGTTCTGAGGAGCTTTAACTTTCAAAAGAGGTGTTTAATGGTTAGATAAGTTTGGGGAATGCTGCACATGTTTCAGTTCCACAATGCACAGAAACACCCTTAGAGCTCTAAAATGTCCCCAGTAAAGTAGGTTTTACCTGTGGTTTCCAACTTATTTGAGCACAGAATTCCTCCCTCCTTACCCCTTTATTAGATGTAAACATCTTGGGTAAACACTGCTACAGGTTATTTATCTGGCCCTGGGCACTCGATGGATTAAAATGGAGTAAGTCAGGAGGCAGGAAAGGCAGTGGGGAGGTTGGGGACATCATGTGGGTCAAAGGAGGGAGGCCCGACCAGGATGATGGAGAGCATAGGTGGATACCAAAGTACTGCACCCGGGAATCAAACCCCGGGTATCAGGACGGAGGAGGAATCATTAACAAGGTAAAGAAGTCAAGAGGGCAGCAGCTGAAGGCATTTAATGGGCAGAGGCCAGGGTGGCTGGGGTGCAGTAAATGAGGCCAGAGGAAGGGGCAGGGCCCTATCATGCAGGGCCAGGAGCACGTGGGACCCTATGTTCAGGCCTCGGGTGAGCCAGTGAAGGGGTTTAAATACAGCAGTGACATGATCTAGTTCACATTTTAAGATATGCCTAGGGAAGTGGACTGCAAGAGTGTGCTGATTGGTAGACTGTCTCTGGGAGGAAACTTCAGACAATAGTAACAGCAGTCTCCTTTGAAGGCAATAGGGATAAAAAGGAGATGGTTTACAACATATCTCTTTGTACCTTTTGAACTGTACACTGTGTGCATATATGCCTCATTGATTAAATAAATAAGTCATTTTTATAAAGAGTGGGAGAGGACTGGGAGGGCTGTCAGGTGGTCACTGCAGTTCAGGGAAGAGATGGTGGTCATTTGGACTCGGGCGGAGGCAGTGGGGAAAGTGGGCCAAGTTAAGAGACATTTAGGACGGAGACTTTATCTGGGAGCAAGACTGACATGGGGGTGAGGGAATGGGAAGCAGCAAGGATGAGTCCTGCTTTCTGGACTGCGTAACAGGATGCACTGAAGAGAGCTGGGAAAGACTGGATGAACAGGTTTCGGTGGGTTAGGGAGGTGGGGATGAGCCTGCTTTCTGACAATGTGAGTTTGATGTGTCTAAGGGTTATCAGCGGGAGAGAGGGCGGGAGCCTGGGGTTAGATTTGGTAGTGTCACCCCAAAATGAATGTGGGAGCTCCCAGGTTGGGAGACATTGCTGATAAAGAGATGTGAGAAGCATTTTAGGGTGGTGAGAGCCTAGGAGCCCCTGACCTGGGGGGTGTAGAAGATGCAGAAGCTAGAAGAGTGTATCAGGTAATCCAAGAGAGAGGAGAGGAGTCATGCCACTGGGAGGCCAAAGGACAGTGAGTTCCGGGGAACAGTCTGTATTCTGGGCAGTGAGAAGCTCCCCTGGGATCCTGGGAAGAACTGTGTGTTCTATGGGTGGGGATAAGAGCCAGGCTACAGAGCTGGACCACTGGAAGAGGACTCTAAGGAGGCCTATGGCTCACTGCCCTACCCCACCAATCCCACAGACTGAATGTTTCAACCACGTGCGGTTCCTACAGAGGCTCAATGCCACCCACCTCTATGCATGCGGGACTCATGCCTTCCAGCCCCTCTGTGCAGCCATTGTGAGTATGCCTGTCCTGGCCCTCAGTGCCCGTCCCTGACTCCATACCGGTCTGATCTTGGGCCACAACCCTGGCCTGTCCTTGGAACCAGTGACTTATGGACTATAATTCCCCCAGGATGCGGAGGCCTTCACCTTGCCAACCAGCTTTGAGGAGGGGAAGGAGAAGTGTCCTTACGACCCGGCCCGTGGCTTCACAGGTCTCATTGTTGGTGAGTGTGCCCTCCCCACCCCAGCCCCCATCCACAAGCACACAGTTCACGGGACATGGACGTCGTTGCTAGGACTCTCCACTGTGTGTTATGTGCCTTGCTGTGTGGTGACATGTCATGCCTGGCACCTCCCTGCCCCAGATGGCGGTCTCTACACAGCCACACGCTATGAGTTCCGGAGCTTTCCTGATATCCGCCGCAGCCGCCACCCGCACTCCCTGAGGACGGAGGAGGCACCCATGCACTGGCTCAATGGTTAGGAGGATGAGGCACAGGATGAGGGGGGCAGGGACTGTTTCTTCGTCTTTACCCCCTTGGGCAGTTGACCATCCTACCCCCAGATTCCCAGGTGAGCCTGCCTTTTCCTGTGTGGCGTGAGGGGTCAGTGGCAGGGGGAGAAACCCCAGCTTGTCTCAGAAGCCGCCTGAACTGCCCCACCCACAGATGCTGAGTTTGTGTTCTCCGTCCTGGTGCGGGAGAGCAAGGCCAGCGCGGTGGGAGACGATGACAAGGTTTACTACTTCTTCACGGAGCGGGCTGCTGAGGAGGGCTCTGGCAGCTTTGCTCAGAGCCGCAGCAGCCACCGTGTGGCCCGCGTGGCCCGTGTATGCAAGGTGAGCAGGACTGAGGTTGGGGCCAGGGCGTAGAGACCGAACCTTTGACCCTGGCCCCTGACCCCATGCCCCTTCCTCCCCAGGGGGACCTGGGAGGGAGGAAGATCCTGCAGAGGAAGTGGACCTCCTTCTTAAAGGCGCGTCTCATCTGCCACATCCCACAGTATGAGATACTACGTGGTGTCTGCAGCCTGGACACTGACACCTGGGCCCACACGCACTTCTATGCGGCTTTCACGCTGACCACACAGTGGTCAGTGCAGGGACAGTGGGGAGGCAAGGAACTGGGGACAGCATAGGGGCTGGAGCAGAGGTCAGTGAGGATGAGGCAGGATCTGCTGTTGGGAGGGCTGGCTGCAGAGAGAGAATTTCAGGCCCAACCAGCTAGCCTGGGGCCAGAGGCCACAGTGGACTACTGACCCTCTGGGCTTGACGAGGGAAACAGTGGGCTCCAGGCTGGGCAGGTGACAGGGGGGCAGACTCCACTCAGTATGGCTCAGCCCTCTCCCCTATCACTTGTCCCTAGGAAGACCCTGGAGGCCTCAGCCATCTGCCGCTATGACCTGCCCGAGATGCAGGCTGTCTTTGCAGGCCCCTACATGGAGTACCAGGACGGCGCACGGCGCTGGGGCCGCTACGAGGGTGGAGTGCCGGAACCCCGGCCTGGCTCGGTGAGTGTCCAGGCCTGGGGTCAGTGCTGACTAGACAGAGTCCCTGGGAGCGGAAGGAGAGTCTGGCCTTGTAGGGAGGACAGAACCCTTCAAAGGGGTGGTAGCACGCTGGTGGTGAGTCGTGAGACTCACCACCCCTGTCCCCCATCCCAGTGCATCACAGACTCTTTGCGCAGCCAAGGCTACAACTCATCCCAGGACTTGCCATCGCTGGTGTTGGACTTTGTGAAGTTGCACCCACTGATGGCTCGGCCCGTGGTGCCCACACGTGGACGGCCCCTGCTGCTCAAGCGCAGCGTGCGCTACACACACCTCACAGGGACACCTGTCACCACACCTGCTGGACTCACCTATGACCTGCTCTTTCTGGGCACAGGTGCTTCTGACCCCTGGCCTAAGCCCTCCGGTAACTGCGGACTTCTAGCCCCCTGGATGACCCTTGATTATAAAGCCCTGGTGACCACTGATGTTGACTCTTCAATGAACACTCACTACTGGTCCCCAGTGACCGCTGGCTCTTGGTGACTGCTGATTCCTGTCACCAATCAGTGACATTTTACCTCAATCACAATGCTTCTGAGCCCAGTAACTCCTGCCATGACAGGTCCAGCATTCCCTGTGTCCTGATAGCCCACTGCTACTGGCTAGTTCCTGTCCCTAACCTTAGCCCACTGCTACTGGCTAGTTCCTGTCCCTAACCTTAGGACTCCTAAGCCTGTGCCATTAGGCTATGGCAGGGGTCAAGAGCGGATTCCAGTGCTGGGGATCCTGACCTCTGCCCTTTCCATACCAGTTGATGGCTGGATCCACAAGGCTGTGGTCCTGGGCTCTGGGATGCACATTATTGAAGAGGCACAAGTGTTCAAGGAACCCCAGTCTGTGGAGAATCTGGTCATCTCTCCTATGCAGGTAGCCCCTGACTCGTGACCCTCAGTATGGCCTTGCCCAAGTAGGGGACGGGAGTCGGGAGGCTGGGCAGTGGCGGTGTGTGTGTCTAAGTGGGAGTGTGGGTGTTGCTGATCAGCTGTCCTCTCTGGCTCCCAGCATAGCCTCTATGTGGGGGGCCCTAGTGGTGTCATCCAGCTCCCACTGTCCAGCTGTTCCCGCTACCGCTCTTGCTACGACTGCATCCTGGCCCGGGACCCCTACTGCGGCTGGGACCCCAGCACCCATGCTTGCATGGAGACCACCACCATTGCCAACAGGTCCCAGGGTAGCAAATGGGAGGTGGTAGGGGGTGAGGCTCCCAACATGCCCGAGGGATCAGAACCTGAGGGGCGGAGGAAGTTCCCCCAGCTATGGGGTTGTGGGAGCCAGTAGTTGTTAACGGCCCTATTGACGCTTCCACTGGGGAAACTGAAGCCCAGTCCCTCTTGTTCATGAGTCCGGATCTTCTGTCTCCAGGACAGCAGTGATACAGGACATAGAGAGAGGAAACCGAGGCTGTGAGGGCAACAGGGACACAAGTAAGTAACATTCATGGGGGTGTGTGGGTCTGGCCGCATAGCCTATCTTCTTTACCATTTCCCGTCATTTGTTTGCACACGTATGTTACCAGAATGGCTATGTGTATGTGCTTTCATTGTCTGGCACAGAGTAAGTGCTCAACAAACATTTGTTGACCAAAAGAATATGAAGTGTTTTATCACTTCTGGAGCTTAAAGCCAAGTTAGGGGTAGGGGGCCAGCAGTTACGTGATCACACAATTAATTGTGATTCTTTCCATTGGTTTTTGTTACAAAAGGAATAATTACAATGACAGGGTTTGAAAGATAATAGGTACCACCCCAAGAGAGATCAGATGCCTACACTGGTATCTGAAGGAGAAGCAAAAGTTAATAGTCATAGGTGGTATATACTGAGTACTTACTCGGTGCCAGGCACCAATCCCTCACACGCACTATCTCACTTACTCTCCCAGCATCCCTAGTAGGAGCTCTGAGGCATAAGTAGAACAAGTAAACTGTCCAAAGTTAATCAGCTGTTAAGCAGCAGGGTTAGGATTCAAATCTGCCTCCGAGCAGTTGGACGGGAATTGGTCTTTTGAGCACTGCTATGTTCTCTCCACGCAAGTTAACCAGGCAAGTGAGGGGAGAAGGAGGACACCCAGGCAGAGGGAACTGCAGCAGAGTGAGCTTGGTGTGTCAGCAACAAGAGGCTGGAGAAGGGAGCAGGGCAAGGCAAGGGAGTGGCAGGATCAGCTGAGTGTTTTCAAAAGGTGCATGGAGACTGGACTAGATGGGGGCCAGAGTGGACCAGCAGCTGGGGACAGAGAGAAGTGAGCAGGTGTGAGATTGATTCCAGAAGCAGGATCTTGGCGAGGGTTAGGTACAAAGGCGAGGAGGGAGCCAGTGTGACCCTCCCGTGGGAGCCTGAGTGTGGAGAGCTTGGACAGGTGTCACTGTGATTCCAAACTCTGTGTTTGGTGCTGGAGACAGAGCAGTGAACCATCTGGCTTGCCCTCCCTGGGCTAGGCAGGCATTGTCTGCTCCTCCTGTCCTCCACGTCCTCCAGGGCCACCACCACCAGTGAAGATCCGCTCCGTGCTCCGGGGTGATGATGTCCTCCTGTCCTGTGACCAGCCATCCAACCTGGCCCGGGCCTTGTGGCTGCTCAATGGGAGCGTGGGCCTAAGCGATGGGCAAAACGGCTACCGTGTGGGCGTGGATGGGCTGCTGGTGACAGACACACAGCCTGAGCACAGTGGCAACTATGGCTGCTATGCTGAGGAGAATGGCCTCCGCACCCTGCTGGCTTCCTACAGCCTGACAGTGCGGCCAGCCACTCCTGCCCCGGCTCCACAAGCCCCTGCCGTGCCTGGGGCACAACTGGCACCTGATGTGAGGCTGCTCTACGTGCTAGCCATTGCTGCACTTGGTGGCCTCTGCCTCATCCTGGCTTCCTCCCTCCTCTATGTGGCCTGTCTTCGGGGAGGCCGACGAGGGCACCGACGGAAATACTCACTGGGCCGGGCCGGCAGGGCAGGGGGCTCTGCTGTACAGCTACAGACAGTCTCAGGCCAGTGTCCTCTGGAGGAAGACGAGGGTGACGACGAGGAGGGGGCTGGGGGCCTGGAGGGTGGCTGTCTCCAGATCATCCCCGGAGAAGGAGCTCCAGCGCCCCCGCCCCCGCCGCCCCCGCCGCCCCCGGCGGAGCTGACCAACGGGCTGGTGGCGCTGCCCAGCCGGCTGCGCAGGATGAATGGCAGCAGCTATGTGCTCCTGAGGCAGAACAATAACGGAGTGCCGGCAGGGCCCTGCTCCTTCGCAGAGGAGCTCAGCCGCATCCTGGAGAAGCGGAAGCACACGCAGCTCGTAGAGCACCTGGACGAGAGCTCTGTCTGAGCCCAGCCCAGGGCAAATGCTCTTCCAAGCCAGCCTGTCTGCCCCGGGCTAGGCTGCTGCCTCCCCAACACAGCCACCCTACCCTCACCCCCCAGCTCCAGGCCCTTCTCCCAAATGTTTAATGTCCTTGCAAGGCTGGCCAGTCAGGCCCAGCCAGAGCCCCCTCCTCAGTCTCCACAGACCCATCTGTGAGCAGCCCAGGCCAACCGGTGCTCCTCAGAGGTGGGTGCTCCCTCAGGTTCCACAGCCCCAATTCCTGTCCCTGCGACCTAAGCCCTTGGGAGGAGAGGACCCCATCCTCCTGCCCCATTCATCTGCTCAAACTCTTCTTTCTCCCAGGCAGGATTTTGCAGGTCCAGGTGGCCTCCATGTCACCACCCTCTGCATGGCCCTATGTGCTGGATGGTCCTAATACAAGACCTCTGTCAGCCACCAGAGCCATCTGAGCCCTGCATACATTCATGTGTGAACATGGAAGAATGTCTACAGGCTGGGCTGCAGGGCTTCCACCCCTATCTTCTGGTACATTCTTGTGTTTCATCTCTTCTGGACTTTGGGTGCCCTCCCAGTTGCCACATCTCATCCTATCTAGTCCTCTCCTAGTCCCAGCCCCATATGGTGACCTCTTTGGCAAGAGCTTGGGAATAGGCCAGTCTGGGGAGGTAAAACTATCATTCCTTTCTTCTCCCTTAATGTGCAGGCCTTATGAGTGAGCCCCCAACCCCCTTGGTCACTCCTCAAGAGTGACAGAGTTCCAGGCATGTCCCTTCCTCTCATACACATACTTACGTTTCCACTCACAATCACCTTCTCAGCCTCCCCTTGCTGCCTTGGACCCGTATCTGTTAGATTTGGTCCGTGGACATTTCAGAGGGAGAGCCCTCTCCCGTTTAGTTGTCCTTGAAGACACTTCCCTAGGACGGGTGACCGACACTGCACTCAATGAGCCAGCTTCCCTTTTAGGGACCAAGCATTTGCTACCCCTAAGCCAGAGCAGGGGGAGGAGAGATCTGATGTCTCGCCTGGCACACGAAGCCCGTTCTTGGAACTATGCAAAGGGCAGAGGCTGGGAGTTTGGATGCTCAGCTCCCACCCCTGTCCTACCTCACTGGGGCACTTTCAGAGTCCAGGGGCCTCTGAAGTCTCCTGGCCCATACGGGACAATCAAATCCTGACTGAGCTCCCCCATTCCCCTTGTGTGAGGATGACTGTTATTTTTGTAGCTGAGAACGTGGAATCCCACAGATTTTTACTGCCCTTAACCCATCCTCTCCACCTCCACCCCACAATGAATGTATTTATTGTGAAAATAGCTACATTTCTTTAGGAATGCCTCCACTCACCACCCAGGTGGGTGGAACAGGCATGTGACAGTGAGGAGCCTGGGCTCAGCTCCTCCACCCCGTTGGTTAATAAAGTCTCTTTTCCCCACAACTCTGAGCGGTCTGCTTGATCTGAACTGGCCTTCCCCTCGTCACCAGGGAACAGGCTTCTGAGCCTATGGTAAAGGTGCTGCAGGGTTGATTCTGCTCCCCATACAAACCATTTGGGGAAGAAACTGGGATCCTCAGCTACTGTACTGGCTGCCTGGGCAGGTATAGAGGCCTTCACCAGGACTCTTACTGTTCACTGACCATGGTGAGAAGGGCACAATGCGGTTCAAGGATTCACACAAAGGTTTCTAGGATTTTACTTCTTGGCTTTTCCCCTCAACATTCTACCTCCCCACCCTCACGTCCTTTTTTTTTAAAGCAACTATAATATATTTTTATTTATTTTTAACACAGAGAGAGAGAGAGATACAGAGAGAGAGACAGAGAGAGAACTGAACTGGGGGAGCTCCCAGTTCAGCATATGGGTCCGCACGGGCCGGGGCCGGGATTCGATCCTCGGTCCCCGGGGCTGCAAAGTGAGCGCTTAACCCACTGAGCCATCCCGGCTTCCCACGTCCTCCTTTTTTAAGCTAAGCCTTGAAGACACTGCCCATTTCATTCTCTCTAAGGGTCAGGTCTAAAGTAATCATATAGCCTTTGACATTAAGCATCCTAAGGGGTTGTACTGCTTCTGGTTTCATGATGAAAAATGGGATTACACTTAAAATATACACATATTTTGAAATAAGACTTCAAGTGTGACCATGGGCAATTTTATTAATCTGTTTTCTCATCTGTACACAAACATTCACACAAACATAAGTGCCTAGCCCAATGCCAGGCTCACAGCAGAGTATGAAGTGCTAGCCTTCTCTAGCTCAATGGTTGCACAAATAGGACATCAGGGATTCTTCAGAAGCCACTGTGATTTGAAATCACTATTATCAATTTGGATTTCATAAATTAGGACCCTGTAAGATCCCTGAAGACTCTCAGGTTTCAGTGAAGTCAACTGGATAATTAGGAGACACAAAGTCACTGTCCCTTGCAATGGACACCAAAAAGAAACAGGCAGGGGGATTCCAGGTTAGCTCAGAGGTTGAGCGCTTGCCTCGCAATCACGAAAGTCCAGGGTTCGAATCCCAGCCCCAGCCTGTGCAAACCCATATGCTGAACTTTGGAGCAACTGGTAACAATCGTGATGGCTCAGTGGGGAAGTGTCTCACCTCCCATGCAGGAAGCCCCCAGTTTGGTTCCTGCCCGTTGCGGCCCCAATCCACCTGTGTGGAGTGAAACCATGTCACAACTGATGATGCACAATGTGGAGACTGCTCAGGGCCCAGCCCCCTTCTCTCTCACACACCTTCTCTCAAACAAAATAAGTCTTAAAAAAAAAGAAAAGAAAAACAGGCAGCGCTTCAACTTCCCCTTTCATGGGTTCCATCTGTCTATCTGGACGTGGAATTCCCTGAACAAAAAGAGCAAGAACCACTTCCACTGGGATTGGAGGTAGGGCAACCCTTCACTGCGCTGGCACCGGGGCTGGGACAGGCTCCTGGACCTCTCGGGGGTGCAGCGCACCCCACGTTGTCGGTTTGTTGGTGAAAGGGTGCCACTGGCCCTGGATGCTGGGGCTGTCCGTGTGGAAGGGTTTGCGGATGCGGATCACCTCCAAACCCGACTGGTTCGCCAGCTTCTGCACCAACGCCGTGATCTCCTCCACCGACTTGCAGTTGAGGCTCTCCTCGCGCACAGCCCCGTTAACTGGCCGAAGAGCGATGCGGGTAAGAGGAAGCGGGGGGCTCAGGTGTCAGACTGGGGAGGAAAGGGAGCCAACCCCCCGGAGGCCGCCCGCCAGCCCCGGCCCAGCCCCACTCACGGTATTCGGCCACAACTCGGGGCACAGAGCACGGCCGCGGGTTCACGTATAGGACGACCCCTGGGTTCCGTCGGGCGAAGTCGGCCACCTCCCGTTCCACGAACTCCCTGCAGGACCCCAGAAGGGTGAGTACGGGGACCTCCGCCCGCAGTCGCGCCCCCGCGCCCTTCGCCCGGCTCACCTGGCGCCCCGGGACGAGGGCGCGTCGCGGCTGAGGCTGAAGCTGAGGCGCTGCAGCTGCTGCACGTAGCGACCCAGCCCGTTGTGGAGCACGCTCGTCAGGAAGCGGCTCGGGGTCCCGCGCGCCGTCATGGCGCCTGCTCCCGACAACGAGCCCAGCCAATAGGAGAGGGGGCGGGACGAACACCCAGGCTTCCGGTTCCGGGACGAGGCGCCCGGGAAGTTTTGGTTCCGAGGTCTTGGCGAGCGGCGTGTTCGAGTGACCCACGTTGCGAGTGGAGGCGTGAGACGGGGGCGGTGACGCGGCGGCAGGGCCGGAGCAGTGGAGCTCGGGGCAGGGAGCGGAGGGGAGACTCTCGGGCGGGAGGAGCGGGGCAGGGAGCGGAGGGGTGACTCGCGGGCGGGAGGAGCGGTTGAGTGCAGAGGGGCGGGACCGCACAGCCGCGCTCTAGTCGAGTCCCCTTAAGAAAAGGAGCGGAGAGCCGCTAGGTGGGGGCTTACAACAGGGGTACACGGAAAGGAAGAGACGGCTGTGGCCATGAAGACGACGAGGAGACTCCGTGGAGGGTAGTGGTGGTGGAGAGATGACCTGGAGAAAGCATGTCGGCGAGGGCGGGCGATGGGAGAAGCTGTGAAGGACCAGAGGGACAGAACCATGAAAGGGTCGTATAGACGGGCTTGGATGGAAGCAGCAATGTAGAGCGGCAGAAGAGGATTCAGAGAGATGTTTACGAGGGAGAAGTTTGGAGAGAGAGACACCTAGAGTGGGTTCTTAGAGTGCATGCAGTGTGAAGGATCCCTAGCGTCTGACCTAGTGAAGGCACTCGAACTAGGCACCTAAGTCACTCCAAGTAGGGACTTCTTCCATTTGACTAGGAATGTGGATCCTCCTTCGAAGTGGGTACCCCCTCCGTATCCTCTTGTCCCTGCGTGGGGAGTGGATGGGTCGGAGGGGCCTGCCCCGAAGCTTAGTCCCAGGCCCTCCTCGCAGGCGGTATAGGAAGGAGGCTCTTCCAGCCTTGGAGGTACCAGTGTTGCCTGTAACTGCAACTGAAATCCGCCAATATTTGCGGGGACACGGGATCCCCTTCCAGGATGGCCACAGCTGCCTGCGGGCACCAAGCCCCTTTGTGGGGGCCTCGCAGTTCAAGGACCAAACGAATGCTGCCACTTCCTTCAGCCTCTTCATTAATAAGACCACAGGCCGCTTTCTTTGCATGACCAGCCTAGCAGAGGGGAGCTGGGAAGATTTCCAGGCTAGTGTGGAGGGGCATGGAGATGGGGACAGAGATGGAGTCCTGCTTAGTGAGGCCCCAGAGGCTGAGGACAGTGAGGAGGTCCGGAGGATCTGGGACCGAGCAGTACCTCTCTGGGAGCTTCCAGAGCCAGAGGAAGCCCAGCTGGTTCGTGTGATGTTTGGCCTTACCAAAGTGACAGACGACACACTCAAGCATTTCAATGTGCGGTATCTACGGCCTGCTCGCAGCCTCGTCTTCCCTTGGTTCTTCCCTGGAAGTATGGGATTACGAGGCCTGAAGCTCCTAGGGGCTGAAGGCCAGGGGGGTGGGGTGCACTACGTGGAGACCACCATTCCCCGGCCTGGTGCCTATCACAATCTGTTTGGATTACCACTGATTAGTCGTCGAGATGTTGAGGTGGTACTGACAAGTCGTGAGCTGGACAGCTTGGCCTTGAACCAATCCACAGGACTGCCTACCCTTGCCCTTCCCCGAGGAGCAGCCTGCTTACCCCCTGCCCTGCTCCCTTACCTTGAACAGTTCCGACGTATTGTGCTTTGGCTGGGGGATGACCTTCGGTCCTGGGAAGCTGCCAAGTTGTTTGCCCGAAAACTGAACCCTAAGCGATGCTCCTTGGTACGGCCTGGGGACCAGCAGCCCCGTCCCCTGGAGGCCCTGAACCGAGGCTTAAATCTTTCTCGAATTCTGCGTTCTGCCCTGCCCGCCTGGCACAAGTCTATCGTGTCTTTCCGACAGCTTCGGGAAGAGGTACTAGGAGAACTGTCAAATGTAGAGCAGGTAGCTGGAGTCCGCTGGAGCCGCTTTCCAGACCTTAATCGTCTCTTGAAGGGACATCGGAAGGGCGAGCTGACGGTCTTTACAGGTAACCCTTTGGGAAATCACTGCTTGGAGTGGGAGCAGAGAATCCAGTGACAGAAGCATATGAGTTTGGGCCACTAATGTTGACCAGGAGACTTTCCCTCCCAACTTTGAGGTCCTGCTCCATGTTTTGGTTTCAATGATAGGACTATCCTCCCTCACCCTAGTCTGTGTTCAACCCCCCTGCAGGGCCGACAGGCAGTGGAAAGACAACATTTATCAGTGAGTATGCCCTGGATTTATGTACCCAGGGGGTGAACACTCTGTGGGGTAGCTTTGAGATCAGCAACGTGAGACTGGCCCGGATCATGCTAGCACAGTTCGCTCTGGGGCGGCTGGAAGACCAACTGGACAAATACGATGAGTGGGCTGACCGCTTTGAGGACCTGCCCCTCTATTTCATGACTTTCCATGGGCAGCAGAACATCAGGTAAGATTCTCAGGGCTGGAGTTTTCGAAGAATGGGAGGGCAGGAAAATAGACCCCCAGTAGAGTTTTCAGGATGCTGGCTTTCTGCCTGGGATGGTCTGGAGACTACATGGAATTGACTCGAATTCATTGCCTCTTTTTCTCCCCAGGACGGTAATAGACACAATGCAACATGCAGTGTATGTCTATGACATTTGTCATGTGGTCATCGACAATCTGCAGTTCATGATGGGTCACGAGCAGCTATCTACAGACAGGTGACATCTTGTCTGGCTAGAACCCACTTGAGTATGCATGTCTTAGGCAGCTGGTCTGTAGGCACACACCCTGTACTCTTGTTTTCCGACATGTGTGCATGCACATCCCATCCCATCCCATGTGTATTTCTGTCTTTATAGAGGTGTGAGGTGTGGCAGCGGGAAGTATGGGCAGGGACCTAAGTATGAGTCCTTGACTAGAGGGAAGTAGAGTGGGGTTATATGCTTTGTGGAGATGTGAATAAATCAAGAGTATGTGTATGTTCTTGTCCTTCTGTCTGAGTCGGATAATCTCTTCGTTGGGGTGGGGGCAGGATTGCAGCTCAAGACTACATCGTTGGGGCCTTTCGGAAGTTTGCGACAGACAGTAGCTGCCATGTGACACTGGTTATTCATCCCCGGAAGGAGGATGATGATAAGGAGCTACAGACTGCATCCATTTTTGGCTCAGCCAAAGTAAGTGGCCTTTAGAGGAGCCCAAGCTTTGGAAAGTAGAGGGGGCAGGTGTGTGACCAGAGATAGCCCTCAGTCAGCTTTAAATCATGTCTGTCCACCTGGAAGAGGCAGCCAGGGTCATGGCACGAGGAATACAACGTCTGATAATAATAGTTGGTCTTTTGCCCTCCTCACCCTGCAGAGGCTTACATCCTCTAGTGGGGAAAACAGTGAGACAGTGATTACAACTCAGTATGATAAAAGGTATGATAGGCAGCACAGGTATTTGGGGGGCAAAGAGAAAAGACATCTGAGTCAGCCTGGGACATCTGGGAAGACTTCCTAGAGGAGGTGTCAGCAAAGGTTACTTTGTGTTTTGGCCAAATGTAGGTGTTAAATAATCAAATAAATGGGAGGGCCTTCTGAGCAGCAGGACCAGGCTGATCCTGGAGCTTCCAGTGGTACACTGAGGGCCTATTACATACCGGGCCTGGACATAGAGAATATAGTGCAAGGAGCAGACTATGCGCAACAATGGAGCAAACATGGAGCTGAGGAGGAGAGTAACAGAAGTAGGAAGATGATGCTTTCTTTATTTATGAGGATCAAGAAATTCTCTAGTGTGTGACATTTAGACCAAGACCTCAATGATAAGCTGGGGTTGAGTAGGGTGCTGAACTGTGGAGAAGTGCTAGAAGCAGAGAGAACAGCAGGTACAAAATCTGGAACAGCAGCAAGGTTGTCAAGAACTGAAAAATTCAGGTGTCCTCAGCATTGTGGTCAATAGTTCAAAGAGCTTTGATGAAGGGAGGAAGTACTTTTTCCTTTCCTCATTCTCGCCACTTCTCCCTGCACCCTCGGCCTTTCTGTTTCATATGTCATCTCACTTCTCATTTGCTTTCTGCCCCTTGTCCCTCAGGCAAGCCAGGAAGCAGACAATGTTCTGATCCTACAGGACAGGAAGCTGGTAACTGGACCAGGGAAACGGTATCTACAGGTGTCCAAGAACCGCTTCGATGGAGACGTAGGCGTCTTCCCACTTGAGTTCAACAAGAGCTCGCTCACCTTCTCCATACCACCAAAGAGCAAGGCTCGGCTCAAAAAGATCAAGGATGACAACGGGCTAGTGGTCAAAAAGCCCTCTTCTGGCAAAAAGGGGGCTGTGCCCCAGAACTCTGAGACTTGCTTGGGCAAGGCCCCCAACCCTTACCAGCCAGACCCCTCTAAGCCTTCAGGGTGAAGGCAGTGCAGCGCTAGACACTAGAAGGAGCCTGACAGGCTGGGGTGTAGACTCTAGCCTAGGGCAGTGTCCCATAGTGCAAGAATTCAATTTAGCAGACGTTTGAGAACCTGTGTGTCAGGCTTTGTGTAGGTCCTGGGAATACAGCACTGACAAGACAGATGGGGTCCTTGCTTCCATGGAACATGCAACCTGGTGGAAGGACAAGATAAGCTAATGAACAAACACAAAACAATTTTATATAGTGAAAAGTGCTATTTAAAAAATAAAACAGTCATGCGATAGTGCTTACAGTCTTTGAGCAGAGGACATTTGAGCTGGGGCCTTAAGAACTAGGATTGAGCTATGTGAACATCTGGAGAAAGGGACCCAGGCAGAAGGGGAAAGGACAGAGGCCATGGAGTAGGAATGAGCAAGTTGAGTTCAAAGCAGTGGGGTCAGGCCCCGTGAACCCGGAGGGGAATAGCAGACTTCTTGCCCAAATTTCAGCCTAGACTTTCAGAACTAGAGTGACATAGTAGGTACCAAGTTCCTCGGTACCTACTCAGGACCCTGCTATTTGGTGGTACTTGATACCACTGGATTCTAGGTGCTTGGCCCTGTAATATTAGGGCCCCCAAGGTGGAAGCTTGGCCATGGAAGGAAGCTGTGAGCCCAGAGTGCCTGCCACCTGGACACCTTGGATGGCATGCTGCCTCAGAACATGGGAGTAGATGCAGTCATAACTTTTTGTAGAGCCTTTTCAAGTTTTACTTTAAAAAAAAAAAATTTTCCATTGCCTTTGTTTCTGTGCTTTCTTTTATTTGTCCACTAGGTGTCTCCCCAGTCTATAACTGGAATTTCCTTCTCACTTTGAATTGGAAATAGATGGATCCCCTCTCCCACCCCTAGCCTTTGAGCTGCACACTAAAGGAAGCAAGAGCATTAAACATCCACACACACACACCCTTACATCTCTTCTTGGCCTGGGGAAGACGGGGTGATGCCTCTTTATCCCTGTCTTCCCTGAGGATCTCCATGTGGTCCTGGCACAGGTATGGATCACTGGGCCACATGCCTAGGCGCCTGCCTGACCAGCTGTCCCACTGATAGCCACTCACTGACCTCTCAATGTGGACTCGGGCTCAGCATAGTCTTACCTGGCCCCAGTCCACTTCCCTCCTTGTACCTTCTCAGCATTTCTCTTAACATTTGTGTCTCAGAACTCCTAGGACTTGTTTAAAAAAGCAGAATTTAGGCCCAATTCACCCCAATCCTCACACACACAAGACTTCTGATTCTGGAGGATTCCTCATTTTTAGCAAGCCCTGAAGGAGATGGGGAAATAAGTTACCCAGAAACCCTGTCAGAAATATTCCTAAATGATACTTTCTAATCTCACTTCCTGATATCCTAAAGTCCCAGTTTCCCTTTAGATTTGCCTGTAAGAGGGGGCTGGGGAGAAACTTTGTAAGGGTGGGGGGTTGGTTCCCTGCTCCCTGGAAGCAAGCTTCTGTATCAGGGTCTCCCTCTTAACCTACAAAGGGGTTTCTAGGACCCTGTAGAAGAGTCTGGGGGTTCTAGTCTTATGTGTGAGAAATGTGGCTACAATTGTCTCCTGAAACAGACCTGGAGCAAAGCTGTTTGGAGGAAGAATCTGGAGGGAGGAGGGGAGAGCCCCTCTAGGGCCTCCCTTCTTGGGGGTCTCTCCCAGACTTGCTGGAGCCAGGCCTCCTAATCCCACAGTAATCATTCCCAGCCGTTGGTTGGTCTAGGCCTCATCCAGGGTCTATAACATTGAATGTCAGCCATGCCTTCCAGATGCACACCACTAAGTCAGTCCTACCTATAAAGATGTGGGTTCCACATTCTGATCTCCCTAGAATGCCTGGTGTGCTCTCAGGAAATCTTGTAGGGGGTTCCATTAGGGGAAGTTGGTGAGGTATCTGTGAATTGGGGTAGAGGGATAAGATGCACATTTGCCTGTTTGTCTTGCCCCACCCCACACAGCCAAACCAGAATGATGGGGGAAGGGAAAACTAATGCTTCCCCAGCCCCACAACCTACACAAACATATTCCATTCCACACCTGTCTTAAACTCACATCAAGATGAGCCCAAAGTGTGTTCAGGAGTCCCTGGAACCTAGAAAGCAATGGAGGATTCCTGGGTCCTGTATAAAGGACCCTGGGAGCCACTGTCCCTGTACCCAGACAAAGTAGATTGAGGCAAAGTACTCTGCTTATGTCCCATTGGGTGTTAAAAATCTCCCTGAGCTCAGGAAGGGCCTGGCCAAGCAAGGTCCAGCTGGATCCAACACCGTCAGATTCAGTGTCACACTTGTCTATAAGAGGACTGCTTTGACCCTCCAGTAGCTTAGCTTCTTTACTACCGATGGGGTTGAAAAGGGACTAAACTCGCTGCACTCCTGCTGCCTGAGTACTCAGGCTGTAAATATGGCCCAGATACCTGTAGGCATCACATGCTACCTCGAGTGCGGTGGAGGGAGGGAGGGAGGCCTGCAAAACCGGGCAACTTCCTGTTTGTGCCTGTGGGTGGAACTTTATGAGTCTAAGGGAAGCCAGGCCATGCTCTGTGAGGGGGCCAGAACTGGCAGGTCTGCTCACCTGGACAGAGACCTACTCTAGGAGAGAGTGAGGTACTGGTTCTGCTTAGGCAGCCCCAACCCAAGGTGTGGGGTAGACGGGGCCTGGGGGGTGTGGGGAGCGAGTCTGTTTTGGTGAAACCCGAGCCTTCTTTGTCTGCTTCCCAGGGGTTTTCCCTGTGTCTGGGGAGTAGGCCCAGGGTGGACCAGGTTTGGCTCCCTCCAGAGCAGTGGCAGTGGCAGAAACAGCCTTGTAGCCAGCTTGGTTAGGGCAGCCAGGTAGGTAGCTTACTTAGTTCTTGGTCACATGTCACTTGCCCCTTCCCCAGGTCAAAAGCCAAATATAGTAAGCTGTGAGGACAGAAACCGGAGGATAGCCTCAGGCCACAGTGGAGCTGCTGCTGGGCTGGGTACTGGGTCGGCTGTTGGGGGAGGGGGGGTACGCTGAGCAGACCACTCCCCTGGGTCGGGGGCCGGGCCTCAGTGGCCCCGCCCCACTCCACCAGCCCGGGCCTGGCGGGCACCCGGAGTCCGGAGCCCGGAGCGGGCTTGGGAGCCGGCGGTTCTGCGGCGAGGAGGTGCCCGCGCTGGAGCAGGAGGAGCCGGGCAGTAGCTGGAGAGGCGGTGCAGGTGGCGCTGGGTGAGTGGTGGGGGCGCCGAGGTGTAGGAACTCCCTCCTCTCGCACAACTTCGCTCTGGATTAAACTTTGCGGTCTGGCGAAGCTGGGGGTTGGGATGAGGAGGGGAGTTCCTACACAGCGACACGGAAACTCACCGACAGGCCTACTCACGCGTGTACACAGACTCACGCACGCACTTGGGGCACACGAACACACGTGCACTCAGGAAAGGACGCGCCCAGTGGGTTAGTCTTGCTACCCCTGGAGCAGCGGCACTGGTCGGCGCGGACTCCAGCGGGCAGAGCGCTCTGCTGTGGCGCCCTGGACGGCGGTGCGTGGGGGGTGGGGGACGGCAGCTGGAGGCGGGCCGGGTGAGACACCTCTGGGTGTTCCTGCTTCCCTGTGGCCCGCAGGTGAAGCCAGAGCAGCAAACAGGCGCCGAGCGCAGGATCGCTTCGCAGACAGGTGGGCTGTGCTTCGCAACCCAGGCATCAGGGCGAGGACCCCCTCCCTGGTCCAGGGCACTGGCGAGGTCTCATGCCGGGCTGTATTCCATTCTCCACCTCGAGAGGGGGTAAGCCCTCCCCTAGAAATGGGAACACAACGCCCCCTGGAGTCGGGGTAGCACAGGAAGACCGTAGGCTGTTGGGCTAGGGTGGGGGTACCTGGGCTCCTCGCTTTCCTTCTCCCGAACACATTCATGGTGCCCGCATCCCTGGAGGTATCAGAGGGGGGCACTATTCTTGGTGGCAGTGGACGGCAGCCCCCAACGCGTACCTCCGGCCTGGGGAGCAACTGCCTGAGCGTATGACGGTCCCCCTGCTATTACCACCCCTCGTAGGACTGGGAGCTCCTCCCTGCAAGGTAGGAGCAGAAAGCCCACTCAGGCAAGAGTGGGAGTCCTCCACCCCCAGAGAATGCAGGAGCGTAAACCTTCTCTTAGTACTAGAGTGGGCCTACCCCCTCCGGTAGAAAGGAGGACGAGCTCCTCCTCCCCCCACCGACCCCCCTAGTGAGGGAGTGGGCAGTGGCCGTCGGCCTCCCCCCGCCCCACCCCCAACCCCTGCACACACAGACACACGCCCGCCCGCACGCTGAGCCCAGCTGCTGCCCGAGCTTCTGGGCAGCCTGCCAGAAAGGGGAGGCGGCTCCGGGTGCCCCGGGAGGCTGGGAGCAGGGCAAGGCTAGAGGAGGGGCTCTCTACTAGAGAGAGGGGCTCCATCTGTTCCTGTGAGGCTGAGGGTTTGGGGTGAGCCTGAGGGTGGCTGGGCTATATTTCCCTTTCCAGGGAGAAAGAAAAACAACCCTTTCCATAGAGCTAAAAATAGAGCTGAGAGCAGGCCAGGGCTGTGGCCTAGAAGGCCGGGAAGGGGTGGGGGTGGGGGGAATGCTCCTTCCTGGGGTAGGCGAGGTCTGGCAGGCCTGGGGTTCAGGGTATGGGAAGCTGTCCTTGCCCAGGGGGGCTACATCAGCTGACCTGACCAGGTCACAGAGACCCCTCCGGAGTCTGTGTGATAGTAGGAGACATATGTGTGTATGTAAAAAGTTGTGTGACTGTGAATAAGACTGTCAATGTGTGAAAGGTAGTTGAAGTGTGTTTTAAGATGTGACTATAAAGGACTGCGAGTTGTGAAAGTGCACAACTAGGTGTGTCTGTTGTTGGCCTGAAAGATTATGGGAAGAAGGAACATGGAACCACGTGGTGGATGAAACTGATTGTGGCTGTGTGAGACTGAATGTGGGAAAGGTCGTGTGGGTGTGAAGGTTGTGTTGTTTGCCAGAGGGTGAGAACACTGGTGTCTGAAAAGAGTGGAATGTTGTCGGCTGAGGCTGGTGTAGGTTTGGACTGTAGGTTTGAACCAGCTCATCCCAGTGATTGTTGAGGGAACTGACAGGGGCTGCCCCTTTGAGCAATGATCTCTCCCTTAGTAAAGGACTGAGGGAAGGCTGGGGGGCACAGAGCCGCGCCTGGTGCAGGCCTGGGCGCGCGGGGGAGGGGTCGCAGTGCTGGGGAGTCCGTTAGGGCCCCCCGCTTGAGGTAGGGGGTCACTGGGTGTGTTCTCTGAATGAGCCGCCAGGTGGCGCCGCTCCGCAAACCCAAGCGTGCTGCCAGCCAGCTGCTGGGGGTGGGGCCGCAGGACCGGGCCTCGGCCCCTGACCTGTGCCGGGGCGAGTGGGTAGCAGCCGACCCTCGGCCTCCCCGCCGTGCCTCCGAAGCCGGACAGTGTGCCCAGGCGGGAGGCTCCAACTAGAGGCGCGGAGGGGTCATGGCGGCGGCCGCGGCGCCAGGCCCTTTGTGCCCCAACCACGACCAGGGTTGGAGAAGACGGTGACCTGCCGCCGCCGCCGGGCCCTGGGCTGACCGAGCCCCGGGCGCACAGCCACCCAGCCTGGGAGGGTGGGACCCGGCGCCCAGAGTGCGCCCGAGGGCCGCGCGTGACGCGCCGGGCCCCGGGGGCGGGGCCGCCCCGGGACCCCTCCCCGCCGCCCGCCCACCCGGGCCGGGCGGGCGCTGCCCCGCGGGGGGCGCCGCGGAGGCGGGGCCGGGCCGGGCAGCGCCGAGTGGCCGCGCGGGCTGGAGCCGGCGGCGCGCGGGGGGCGGCCCGGGCTGAGCATGGAGCCGCGCGGTGGAGGTGAGGGGGGCCGGGGCGAGGAGGCGACCTGGGGGCGTCCCCAGTGCCGACGCGGTGGAGGGCCAGTGGGGGGCGGCATCACGCAGGGGCCCCCCCACTTTATGGAGGCGGGGTGGGGGGTGGGGGAGGAACGGGTTCTCCTTCTGGAAATGGGAACTCGTGATCCCAGACTTGATCCCGCTGGACGGGTCCTTGAAATTTGGTTGGGGGAGACTTTCCCCAACTCTTCTGCCCCCAGAACAGATCTCTGCGTCCTCAGACTTTGGCCAGCCCTCCCTGAGGCCCTGGCTGAACCCCGCCCTCGGCCCCCCGCAGCCGCTGAGGTGGGGTATGCCGTGCCAGTGGGGTCACTCTTGCAGTGCTTGGGAGAACGGGATTCCCTTTCCCACAGCCACAGGCGCATTTCTCAAAATGGAGCCTCCACTTGCCCCTCCTTCTCTCTCGGGCTCCAAGAGCGGGAGCGGGGCCGGCTGGGCCTGGACTTTCAGAGGCCTGGCTCTGGCTCCTTGGGTGTCTGGCTGGAAGGGCCCAGTTTTATGTCTTTTGTGGGTTTAGGGGCCCCCGGGCTCCGTGGGGTTCAGGCCCCCCTGCTCACTGGGTCTGCCTGTCTCCTTGACTGCCTCACCCTGGGGCCTGGGAGTCTTTGTCTCTTACCTTTTGGATCCCTGTCTTTCTGAGCCTGTCTCCTCCACTCAGTTTTTACTTTCTCTGTGCTCACTGAAGTGAGGAAATGCAGACAAAGGTGCCAGACCCCACTGCCCCCAAAGAAGCGCCTTCCCCACTGTTTTCTCCATGCCCTGGAGTGGCCTGGGAGAGTGGCCAGAGGAGGGGGTTTTCCATCCATTTGGCTCAGGGATGGCACTTGGTGGTGTGGACACTGCTCACCCCTCACCCCAGCTCCCAGCTTCTCCTTCCTCATTCTGGATATCTTTCTCAGTCTCGGGGTCTTTTGACTTGCATGGGAGGTTGGGGGCAGACTTGGTGGAACAAGAGAAAAAAGGGGAGCAGATCAGGCAAAGGAGTCAGATCATGTCTCCTACACTACAAAACCAAGCTCCCACTCCCCCACTGGCCCTGCATGCCACCCAGGCTCCCAGCTTCTCTCACACAAGCTTCTGTTCATACACACTTGTGCACACTCACTTTCTTGTTCACACATTTGTCTAAGATACATGTGAGTTTACACATAAACTTAAGTATGTGAATGGACATCTATCCAAACATTTTCTCTCATGTAGTCACAGTTATTTACCACAAATTCACTTACTATGTATGCATTTGTAACTTTCACATACTTTTTAAGTGACCCCTCCCCATTTACACACATATATGCTTGTAAGATGTGCACATATGAATTCACATGTCTCTTGTATGAGGGCTGTCTGGAAAGTATCCAGCCATGTAATATTAAAAACAGTCATTTATGGCTGGATTTCACGATGCTTTCATACACTTTCATATACACAGTGCTCATTTTTGTGCTCCTGTGCACATAGTCTCACACAAATAAGTAAATGCACGCACTCACTCCTGCTCCTACGCAATTGTCTGTCCACTTCCTGGCCTCCACTCTTCATGACGACTTCAGCAGATGCCTGAGTCCCTGGTCTTTGGCCTCAGGATGGAGGAGGAGGGAGTTCCGGGTGGAGAGTTGCTGTCCCCGTCCAGGAAGGAGCAGGGTCTGGCGAGGTGGAGCCCTCTTCCCTGGGCTCCAAGGAAGTGAGATCTTGGAACAGCTACCAGAGGTGATGGTGGGGCTTCTCTCACCACCTCTGGGTCATGCAGGGGAACATCTAAACCTGGAAGGGTTCGCAGAGATGGGCAGTGGGCCTATGTAGGCTCCTTTAGGCCCGATTGATGGAGTGCAGTGAGGCTAGGAGTTGTCATGGCAACAAGCATGAGCCTGCATCCACCTCTGAGAGGCAGGAAACCCCAGAGGGCACCCGTGGGCTCCCTAAGAGCTCTGAGTTTCTTGTTTAGCCAGCTCCACCTTTGCCGCCTCTCTGTCTGGGAGAAACTGAGGCCCAGCTAGGGGAGGCTAGATACTGCCTGGCTTTGGCTCTTTGTTCCTTAATTACCATCTGAGTTGCTGAGTGCATCACTGAGGTAGCCTCTGCCCAAACTGCCCTCTAAGGAGGCCACTTGTCTCAGGGGACCTGGGACATCTGCTGAGAGTTGGTAGAGACGGCTTCCTCCCTAACCTGAGTCCTGGCCTCTGTAGGGGGTGTAAGTTTGGGCTGAGACCTGGGCCTCTGCTCCCAAGGGCCCTGCACTATGCTAGGCCTCCCCTCCCCTCTTCATCCTGCTATGAATAGATGGATTCGTCCTCAGCCATGTTCAGACCGAGTTGGGCAGTGGTATGGGGTCCAAGGAGAGCCGAGGTTTGTGCCAGTGCTTGGAGGGGAGCTTCAAGGGGGCATCAGGAAGTGTTACTGACGGCAGGGAGCTGTTTTACCTGGGATTAGGAGTCCAGAGAGGGACTCGGGTCTTGTATAGGGAGGGAGCTCAGGATGGAGCGACTCTGACGTCACTGCCCTGCTCACAGGTTCCTCTGGAGGCCCTCGGCCAGGCCTGAGCCTCTGCCACCATGGCCATTGTGCAGACTCTGCCGCTGCCCCTGGAACCCACCTCTGAGGCTGCCACTGCCCCACAAGCACCAGCCATGGGCAGTGTGAGCAGCCTCATCTCAGGCCGACCGTGCCCTGGGGGGCCGGCTCCTTCCCGCCACCATGGCCCCCCTGGGCCCACCTTCTTCCGCCAGCAGGATGGGCTACTGCGGGGTGGCTATGAGGCCCGGGAACTGCTGTGCCCAGCTGTGCCCCCCAGGAAGGCTGTTGCTGGCACCACCTTCACCTACATCAACGAGGACTTCCGGACAGAGTCACCCCCAAGCCCTAGCAGTGACATAGAGGATGCCCGAGAGCAGCGGGCCCGCAATGCGCATCTCCGTGGCCCCCCGCCAAAGCTCATCCCTGTCTCTGGAAAGCTGGAGAAGGTGAGGACCTCCCCTGCCTTTGGGGCCTGGGTGGATTCAGGAGCCCCATGGAGAAGCTGGAGGAATGTGGAGGCCTACTTAGAGGAGGAGAGTGTGGCTCCAGATCTACCACACCTGGGTTGTAATCCCAGCTCTGCCTCATTCTGGCCCTTTGACCTCAGGGAAGTCATTTAACTCACCTAAGCCTCAGTTTCTGCATTTGGAAAGTGGAGGTAATAGGTCAGCTCTCATAGGATTGTTGTGGGGGTTAAATAGTACATGTAAAGTGCTTAGTCCAGTGCCTGCCACAGACTAGGTACTCAGTGAGTGTTGGCTGCTTGATAATACTGTTGCTGTACAGCAGTGATGTGTTTGGCTTTGAGCAAGGCCTTTAGCTCTGCTGAGCCCCCATTTCATCTGCTGTAATAGAGGGGATAGTGATATTTTGCTCACATGGCTGCTAGAACAATTAGAGATAAACCTTTTAAATTGCTTGACGTAAAGCTGATACTCAGGAGGCCCTCAGCCAGTGGTAGCAGTTATTACTAGGTGGGGATGGGGGGCCAGATGGGAGGGCAGGGAGTGTGACAAAAGCTTTGAAAGACTGGGCAGCTCATTCCCAGTGTCATGGCACCTCATTTCAGAACATGGAGAAAATCCTGATTCGCCCAACAGCCTTCAAGCCAGTCCTACCCAAACCTCGAGGGGCACCATCTCTCCCCAGCTTCCTGGGTCCTCGGGCCTCCGGACTGTCTGGGAGCCAGGGCAGCCTAACACAGCTGTTTGGGGGTCCTGCCTCCTCCTCCTCCTCCTCCTCCTCTTCGGCTGCCGACAAACCCCTGGCACTGAGTGGCTGGGCCAGTGGCTGCCCATCAGGGACGCTCTCTGACTCTGGCCGAAACTCCCTGTCCAGCCTGCCCACTTACAGCACTGGGGGTGCTGAGCCGGCCACCAGCTCCCCAGGCGGGCATCTGCCCTCCCATGGTCCGGGACGGGGGGCGCTGCCGGGGCCAGCCCGAGGGGCCCCTGCTGGGCCCTCCCACTCGGACAGTGGTCGATCTTCCTCCAGCAAGAGCACAGGCTCCCTGGGGGGCCGCGTGGCTGGGGGGCTCTTGAGCAGTGGTCCTCGGGCTTCCCCTGACAGCAGCTCCTGTGGGGAGCGCTCCCCACCGCCGCCGCCGCCCCCTCCGCCCCCTTCGGACGAGGCCCTGCTGCACTGTGTCCTGGAAGGGAAGCTCCGAGACCGTGAGACAGAGCTGCAGCAGCTGCGGGACAGTCTGGATGAGAGCAAGGTGACCATATGCCAGGTGTGGTCAGTGGCAACAATGGGGGAACGTGGCAGGACACCCAAAGGTGCTGGGAATCCAAGGAGCATTTCCGTTTGTCCCGGGGTAGGGGGCAGGTGGTAGGCATTTGCCCTTGGGACCCATCCCCATCCCGGCTATCTGGCTCAACTGTAGAGCGGTAAGGATTCAGGCCCGGCACCCCCACTAACCATTTTCCAGACTTGAAGTGACTTACACTGAGCCTCAGTTTTCTCATCGATGAATGGGGATATTTCTGGCCTCTTAGAGTTATGAGGATTAAGGTAGAGGGTGTCAGTGCTTAGGATAATTCCCAGCACCTAGGAAGTGCTACCTAAACGCTTGCTGCTGCTGTTCTTGCTGTTGTTGTAGTTGTTGTTATTACTGTCGTAATTCCTATCACTGTTCAGTGGAATCTGGCCTCCCTGAGCCCAGGCCAGTGGGCCAGCACCAGAGCCGGCAGTGACGGTGGGTGGCTGGGGCGCGGGGTTCGGGGAAGCTGCCAGGACCCAGGTCTGCCTTCTTGCCCACAGGCATACGAGGGGCGGCAGCGGCAGCGGCCTCGGGAGCGCGAGGCCCTGCGAGAGGACGGAGCGGCCCGGGCGCAGCGGGCGCAGCAGCTGCTGCAGCTGCAGGTGTTCCAGCTGCAGCAGGAGAAGCGGCAGCTGCAGGACGACTTTGCACAGCTGCTGCAGGAACGCGAGCAGCTGGAGCGCCGCTGCGCCACCTTCGAGCGGGAGCAGCGGGAGCTCGGGCCACGGCTGGAGGAGACCAAGTGGGAGGTGGGTCCTGCAGGGACCTGCCCAGGTCACAGCCCTGGAGCCTGCCCGCCCCGGAGACCCCCCTCATCTCTGCAGAGACGAGGGCACGCCTCTGCCCTCCCCTGCTCGGTGGGGCCTCCTTGTGCCTGCATCCTCGGTCTCTGGTCTGGTCTAGTGCCCAGAGCTGGTGGCAAGCCCTCCCATTGCCTCTGGCCGGGGATATGAATGGAGCTCTTCCCATGTGCCAGAGACCATTCTAAATGTGCTGCACAGACTGTACCACCCAACCCTCTCATCAGCCCTGCGGGGTGGGTGCTATTACATCCCCACTTAGGAGAGATGTGGAAGTGGAAGCAGAGAAAGGCTGGACCCCTAAATCACCCCTACTTGGGCAGAGCTGAGATTTGAACCCTGGCAGTCTGGCTCCTTGGCTTATGCTTTTGGTCAGAAGTTGGTAGTGCCTCAACTGGAAGTGTGGGCACTGCCCTCATTTGTCCCCATTTATATAAAACCCACCTACACCCAGGCCCCCAGGCTCTGTGGTGCTTCAAGATGGTTTAAAGACACCTGCTTTGAAAAAGAGCGATCTAGATCTGTATTTCACTCTAGCCATTGACCAGCTATATGACCTTAAACATGTCACTAGGCTCGCCTCAGTGTCTCCATCTGTAAAATGGGTATAATGAGCCAACCTCTTCCCCGAATGTAGAGAATGCTGTCGAGGCCTGACCCCCGGAGAGAATCCTCACCATCTTGCCCACCTCCCCCCACCCCCAGGTGTGCCAGAAGTCGGGCGAGATCTCCCTGCTGAAGCAGCAACTGAAGGAGTCTCAGGCAGAGCTGGTGCAGAAGGGCAGTGAGCTGGTGGCCCTGCGGGTAGCCCTGCGGGAGGCCCGGGCAGCACTTCGAGTCAGTGAGGGCCGGGCCCGGGGCCTCCAGGAGGCGGCCCGAGCACGAGAGCAGGAGCTGGAGGCCTGTTCCCAGGAGCTGCAGCGGCACCGCCAGGAGGCCGAGCGGCTGCGGGAGAAAGCTGGACAGTTGGATGCTGAGGCGGCTGGACTCCGGGAACCCCCAGTGCCTCCTGCCACCGCTGACCCGTTCCTCCTGGCAGAGAGCGATGAGGCCAAGGCGCAGCGGGCAGCAGCCGGGGTTGGGGGCAGCCTGCGGGCCCAGGTGGAGAGCCTGCGGGCAGAGCTCCAGCGTGAGCGGCAGCGGGGCGAGGAGCAGAGGGAAAGCTTCGAGGGGGAACGGCTGGCCTGGCAGACAGAGAAGGAGCAGGTGATCCGCTACCAGAAGCAGCTGCAGCACAACTACATCCAGATGTACCGGCGGAACCGGCAGCTGGAGCAGGAGCTTCAGCAGCTCAGCCTGGAGCTGGAGGCCCGGGAGCTCGCTGATCTGGGCCTGGCCGAGCCAGCCCCCTGCATCTGCCTGGAGGAGATCACTGCCACCGAAATCTAGGGCCCTTGTGACCCAGTTCTGCAGGAAGCGCCCTGAAGGGGAACAGTCAGTCTCCTCCCAAAAGCCACTTGTCCCCTGGGATCTGGGCCTCTGCCCTATGACTTAGATGAGCAAGATCAGACCCCTTGGAGGTTCCTGTGTTCACTGTCACCCAGAGGCTCCTACTCACTTGAACTATTTCACTCCCCACCTGCCATTGCCACTCTGCCAACCCTCTTCACCCCAGCTGCTCACCAGCTCACTCAGCCAGGGGGCTGGGGAGAGGAAGGGGGTCCCTCATCTCCACACACGCCTCCCCCCACCACTCCAAAGCCAGAGAGAGCCAGAGAGTGCCCGCTGTTCCAGATGTGCCTGCTCCCACCCTGCCCATGTTGGGGGACAGGGCTGGGTGGGGGCCTGACCCCCAGCTGCCAGCTCTGCAGCCTCTTTCCTGGGGTGAGGGCTATAGTCAGACCAAAGGAAGAACTCAGAAATGTTGTTTACTTGTGTTTGTGACCAAGGGGACCCCTCCCCATACCCAGATGTATGGCCTCATTTTCACTTGTATATTTTTCACACTGTAAATTTCTTGTAGAAACCCAAAGAAAACATTTTTTTAAAATTGTTTTTAAAAAAAGTTGAGTGTGCTGGATAAAGATTATGGGAACTTGTTTGACCCCTACCCCTCTTTATTTGCTGGCTATTCCCCTACCCCTCATAGAGGTCTTAAGGGGAGAAAAAGAGATGGGGGAAGGACAAATCTAGTAGAAAGTCTGAGGTCCTAGTGGACCACAATGAAATGGGGTCTCAGGGTTTGAGAAACCAGAAAAGCCTTCCAACTTGTAGGACACGGCTGGGGGCTGGCTGCAGTGCCTTGGGAGTATCGGGGGCATCATGAGACAGTGCCCACCACTCCCAGCTCCAGACCTTGGTCTCGACCCCCTTCCTCTCAGGAGGTTGGGAGCAGTGAGAGTATGACACAGGCTGCCCAGTAGCACCTTGTCCTTGATGCCAAGTTTGTCCTAAAAGGGCAGAGCCTTAGAAATGGGAAGAGGGCAACGTGAACCACCAGTGTAGAGCTTTGGGAGTAGGCCAGGCAAGTGGGAGTGGGAGGTTCCCGAGTCCTGAGGAGCTTAATAGGCGAGGTCGGGGAGAAAGCAGGAGGATTCTGGGGTCAGTGGGAGGATCTGAGGTCAGGAAGACTCCTGGGATAGGCACACAGTCAGGTTAGTATTGGGAGTCTGCAGGGTCAGACGGGGGACTGTGCAGGGGGTCAGCTGGAGGAAGCTGGCACCCGTGGGAGGGATCTGGGTATGGGTGGGAAGGGTGTTAATAGGGCCTGGGAGCCAGTGGGAGGGGACGAGTACTGTCATGGGGTCAGCGGGCAGGGGAATGGTCAGCAGGAAGGCACCGAGCGGTGAGGGGCATCGGTGATGAGTCCGAGGGGCAGGGTGGTGGGCTGGGCCTGGGGACCCTGACCACAAGCTCCATGGGCTCCCGAGCCTTGTTTCGATAAGCCCTGCGGATGGTGTCCACTGCTCGCTGGTGAGTCACCTGCTCCAGGCTCTCTCCATCCACCGCCACAAGCTCGAAGCCAGCCTGGGACCGGAGGGCGCAAGTCACAACCTCCCCCTTCAGGTCCCCTCCACCCCTGCACCCAACCTCTCTCCTCCACTGGCGATGGCACTCCCTCCGCCCCATCTGGAGGATGGACAATGGAACTTTTGTGCCTGGAGCTGTTGGGGGCTGGGTGGGGTGCAGACAATGGCCCTTTGTCCCTTGGGGCTAAGGGTGGAACAAGATGGGCCGCCCTCAGGCCCAGGCTGGCATGAGGGGACAGACGTTTCCTTTGGCCAGCTCATCCTGCAGGCCTGACCCTGACTCCTCCCATGACCTGGTCTAAACATGCCTGGCTGGCAGATAAGCATGAAGCCTCCGCCCCCGCCCAAATCAGCTCAGGGCCCAGGAATTCAACCTGAGGGCACTTCACCCACCTGCAGGGCCCCACTGAGGAAGGCAGCGCCCCCGGGGAAGATCTTTTCTATCTTCACCATGGGCTGCACTTTGGACTCAATGCCCCCCGAAATGCTGATGCCTAGTGAGAGAAACACGGGGTAGGAGTGCAGCATAGCCCTGAGACCCAGAGCTCCCAGGAGACCCGGGAACCCATCCCCAAATCCAGGGCTCTCAACTTCTCCCAAACCCCGATGCTGTTAGTACTCCATCCTCGCCCCCTTCCAAAATCCTCTAGATGCCAAAGCCCCCAAATCTATACCCACCAACTGTACCCCAATACCCAATTTCTGTGACTAGGTCCAGGGCCCCTCGTCACACCCCAAAACCAAGTCCTCCCACCTTAGGCCCACCCAAGAGCACCCCTGTCAGGCCTGGTGGCACCCAGACTCACCCAAGGACTGCTTCATCTTAGACAGCGTGACTGTCCTCAGCTCCCCACGCGGGGCCTTCGTGGCTGCCCCCTCAGCTGGCCGGGCAGTGCCGTTCGCAGTGGGCTCGTGACTGGCCCCTGCCTTCGCGGCCTGCCCATCCAGAGGCCGGGGCAGAGGAGGCCTGGCCTTGCGAGGCTTATGGTAGCGTCCAGTGGTGGTGCTGGGGGTGGGCAGGGGCGCCGGGGACGGGGAGCGCCGGCGTCCGGGGGACTTACCTCGGCCCCGGCTGCGGCTACGGCTGCGGCTGCGGCTCTGGGCCGGGCCCTGGCTCTGACTCTGGCTCTGGTGGGGGTCCTCTCGTGTGAGGGGTTCTGTGAGCAGCCAGTTAGGCCTTGGGGGCCGGGGAGCGACGGGGGGTGGCTGGGGAGGGGGTGTACAGGCGCTTCGGTGTGAGGCGAAGGCATCTACTGGCACGTCTTGGAGAGGGGGGATCCCTTTATGAGGGTGGCGGGGGGCAGAAGCCCCCCGGGAGACCTGGAGGTCCCCCATCCGCTCCCTCAGCTCCCCACCATCTTCCTCCTCTGAGAAGCCGTTCATAGGCAGCAGGTAGAAGCCTCCACGGCTGTCTGGGGAAGAGGGCCAAGGTCAGGCTGCCGCCTCCTCACCGGCCCAGACCCCGGTCCCTGCCTTTGTTCTTGGGCCTAAGAGCCCCAGGCCTGGGCTTGCAGAGGCCCTACAGCAGCGCTCCGCATAGTCAGGGACGCTGCTTGTGTGCCACTGCAATAGCATTTCACACTTTCTATTGTAATCGTTTTACTTTAACATGTCTGAGGAAAAAAATATGACTTGGACACCCAATTGGTCATTTCTCCAAGATTATTGCATAGAATGACACTGGACTTAAAAAGTGAGTGGGTTTAAAACCAATTATTAGGTCAATAACAGTGGTGAGCGGATGTCACAGAAATGATTCTGGTGGATGAGGGCTTTCCTTCACGGAACCACACATCTGCTGAAACCACAACACCCCACCTGAGGCAGGGATGGAAGGCCTGTTCTCCCTCCCCCCTCGCCCCAGGAACATGCTCCTCCCCAGCCTCTGGCATTCCAACTGACCAGGCACAGGGGTGATGAGGTGGCGTCTGGGTGGCGTGTCCTGCCGGGATGGTCGCAGAGCAGGGGGCCGTACTGGTTAAAGAGGAGAACATGTGAGAGGCAGGGCCCAGCTGCCAGCTCCCTGACAGATGCACAGCTGACAGGGCTCGGGCAATCTCTGCCCCCTCTCCACAGGGAGATGCTACCCCTACCCCCGCCTGGAGCTCAGGATCCACAATGACCGCCCTAAATGGCTGACCTGCCCGGCTCTTGAGGGCTTCAAAAGCTTCCAGCTCCACAGGCATCACCATGCTGTCAAAGCGGCCCAGGTCCGTGGGGGCCACCACACTCCTGGGAGAAGGCAAAAGGGCTCAGTTCTGGAGGGGCCTCAGCCTTGGGGGGTCCCCTTCCTGCCTTCAAGCGCTCCCCAGACACCCGCTCCTCACCGGATGTCCCGAAGCAGCAGCAGCTTCGCAGGCCTGTCCAGAATGGCCAGCAGGGGCCTCACCAGGTCCTCCACGCCGCCCTCATGCACGTACTGCAGAGAGAAGCCCCACAGGTCAGATAACAGCAGGGACTTCCAGAGCTGGGTAAGGAGGAACGCCTGGTCAGGTAGGGGCCACACGCATTTAGGAGAGGCTCTCCCCGTCCGCAGGTGACGGCGTGGAAGACTACAGCAATAACAACAGACACATAACAGCAACAACAGCAATGACAGCTTTGGGACAGGCACTTTTCTAAGCCTTTTACACGTCGTCGCTCATTTAGCAACCACCCTGAGAGGTGATACTCATTATTCCTGTTTTGTAGATGAGGAAACTGAGGCTCAGAGCAAAGGACTTTGCCAAAGCCACATAGCTAAGGAAGTGTGAAAAGGGACTGGAACCTGAGAAGTCTGGCTCTTGCCCGCTCTGGTACCGGAAAAGGATGTGCAGGGAGTGGACTCTCCTCCCCAACCCCACCTCCAAGCAGAAGGAAGGAATTGAGCCAAACACTAGGCTGTGGCCCTGGCTGGCCAAGCATTTGTCTTGTACACAGACCTACAAATTAGGCTTTGTTCAGGGCTGGAATGGGGACATTGGGGAAGGGGTGGCACTTCAAAAAGCCTCTCCAGTCAGTACCCAGTGGGGGTGGAGTGGAGGCCCTTCTGCCTGGCACTGTCCGGATACCACCAGCCACACCCCACCTACGCAGACAAACTGGCACACTGAACAGAGAGCCACTCTACTCGTACATCACACCGCCCCCTAGTGGTGAGAGGGAGACGCATACTGATTCAAGGACAAACACAGAGCATCTTGTATGGGCATAGACACAGAGAAACAGCATGCCCTGGTGGTCAGAGTGAGACATTCATAAATATCTGGATTTAGAAGATAAAACTATGTGTGTGGCCCTAAACCACACACAAAGTTACAGGGACTCACACATACACATATCAACAATATACCCCCTTTTGTTTGGCGAGAGATATACATAATTGTACACAAATAGTCACATAATGTGCACACACTTCAAGTCCAGAACCCTGCATTCAGTACCCACTAAGTGCCATGTCGTTGGCAGTGGGGCACAACAAGGAAGACCCTGCTCCAGATGTTCAGGAACTCAGTCTAGTGGGAACCAGAAACACAACGAGCCACATGTCCCGACGAACTAGAAACCACTGGCACTGGGGCAGAGGAGGGTGGGAAGACTGCAGCAGGCTTCCCAGAAGCAGTGGCCTTTGCACTGACTCTTAAGGGTAACTGCAGGGATCAGGGTAAAAGTTGGGAGCAGAGTGTTCTGAGTGCAATGTGGAATAACTGGTAGATGGAAGTTTCTTGACCATGGGGTACAAGAAGGGCCTCTATGTAGGCTGCACAGGTTATGCGACAATGTGAGTGATGCCCCTAGAGCTGTGCAGTTCGTAACCTGCACCAGCCAGGTGACCAGGGGGAAGATGATGATGATGTGATGTAGTGACTATGGGAAAGCTGATGTTAGTGCGTTGGGGAGTTAAATAAGAGAGGGCCTTGAATGTGAGAATAAGGAACTTGCACTCTGTTCTGCCAAGGAGGTTACAAGGATGCTTGGGGAGTGTAAAGTGATCAGAGAGGTGGTTTATAATGCCTGGCCTGGTGGCTGTGGAGAGGTGGCAGGGGGCCGGGGAGGAGGAGGCCTGGGGTTCAGAGCTACACATCAGAATCACCAGGGAGCTTTAGTAATCCTCCAGGCCAGGACTCCAGACCAGAGGGTCTGATCTGTTGGTGAGATGAGGGCTTGGGTTAGATGTAGGTGGTATGCTGAGCTTCCCAGGTGCCGTGGGTACACGATGCGAGGCCAACTCAGCCGCCGGGTGGGAGGAGCTGAGGGATGAGGGAAAGGAGCCCAACAAAGAAACAAACACAGAGCCCCACCTAGTGGCCATTCCCCAGAGTTGCAAGCTCACAGGCTGATACACAGAATTCCGCTTAGCACTGAGAGCTGAGCGTGACAAGGAGTTTAGGCCAAAGGTCCTCAGCTACCCCCACATGCACCTCATCTGCAGCTCTTCTATAAACCAGGCCTTGGTAAAGGGATGCATAAATCACCCTGTCTTACTCTCTAGGTGACACATACATGCCTTAGCCAGACACAGGCACACTCACACACAGACACAATCATACAGTTAAGTGGGCACAAACCCAGATACCCCACAAACAGGCAAATGCGCACATCACACAGACATATAACACAACACAACCTTGCCCAAGGTGAAGGAGTCGGGGATCCACAAATGATTTCCTGAAACTTCCCAGCTTGCCCCTGCACACAGACTCACATGTGCACTAAAGCAAATTCATCACAGGGAACCCATCACAGGAACTTGGGGAGCAGGCTAGGAGAGGCCTCCCAGTGCTCCTCCAGGGGCTGGCCTGTGCCTCCTGCAGTCTCCCCAGTGTTCAGGCTATAAAGGTTGCCTCAAACCTAACCTCCACCCGGCCCTGGGCCCTCGGGTCTGTTCCAAGTGGAAGGGAGAAGAGAACAACAGTGTGGCTTTTGGGGAAGGTGTGGGCTGTGGGGAAGACAAGATTACTTCCCTGGGTAACTGTTGGCTGACCCAGGAGCAGAAGTGGGCATGGGAGGAGAGCTGGGGTTTAGAGAGTGGAGGTGACCACAGGGACTCATAATCCCCAACTCGTCATCTATCTGTCTCCTTCTTTTCTCAGCTTAAATATCACCTCCTTCAGGAGGCCCTCCCAGACCACATCTGATTTGTGCCTTTTGGGTTACTGTCTCATGTTCTTTTCCTTCACAGTATTTCACATGATTTGTCACATGGCTATCTAGGTTCTAATCATTATCTATCTCCCCTTCCTGGCTGTGAGCTCTGTGTGTGTGTGTGTGTGTGTGTGTGTGTGTGCATGACAGGGGTGACTTCTGCTTTTAATAACCACTGGCCTCATAGCATCAAGCCCAGGTACCAGCCAGCAGACAGTGGCCTGAATGAATGAAGGCCTGAGTGACTGAGTGACCATGTGCCGGGGCTGGCGGCTGCATAGAGGCTCACCCTGGAGCAGTGACGAGTGACAGCCAACACCTCGTCGTCAGTCAGCAGCCGCCGGGCCAGGTCCTGAATAAGGGGCCGTCGGCTCTCCCAGGCCTGCACCTGCTCATCCACATTGGGCAGCTGGCTGGAGGGGCTCCCGGACCTGGCAGAGAGCAGGGCTCGGCCCCTCTCCCGGTCTGCAGAGCAGGAGCAAAGGGGCATAATGAAGGAGCCAGGAGCCGTCAGAAGAGGCAGGGCCTTCCCTTAATGGGGGTCAGGCCCTTTGAAAGGCCCAGGTGCCCCCCACGAAGCCCCAGCCAAGCCCAGATGCTCCCCACCATGGTCTCTCATAGCCCCGCCCCAGGCCCCTCCGCTTCCCCAACACAGACCAGTTGTAGTGGGGTCCTGACTCAGCGCCTCCCCAAGCCCTCTGAACATGCACCGTCATGCTCACCTGGTCCCCATTGGAGCTCTAGCTGGTCTCCCTCATGTCCCCCAAATCTGTCTTTGGGAGTTCCAACTCAAGCTCCCGGGCTTCAAAAATGCACCCCAATATCTGGCTGCAACTCTATCTTTCCTAGTAAACCCAGTCCAGTTCTTTTTAGCTGCCTCCCAGTATGCACCTCCCTCGCTGCCTCCCCCATGCTTGACCCCACCCGAGCTAACCCCAGAGCCCCTTAACTGCCCCCAGCATGCACCCCATCAGCAGCTCTGCCATAAACCAGGCCTTGGGAAAGGGATGCATGAATTACCGCGTCTCAGTTTCCAGGTGACAAATTTCTGCACAGGCCCCACTCCCCCTGCTGAGAAGACAAAAAACAGCTTAGCAGTAGGTTCTGGTTCCCAATCTGAAATTGGGGGCTGGGGGGCTCAGGACTGGCTGGATCACTGGCTGGAATGGAGAGTTCAGGCTGGAACGAGGCGGGGCAGGGAGGCAAGAGGCCAGGCCATACTCAAGCTAAGGACTTTGTTCACAGGCAGTGGGGAGTCAGTGAAGGTTTTGGATCAAGAGAGGGTGCAGTCTGAGCTGTGCTTATGGTGATTCATTTGAAAGCACGTGTATGGAGGCAAGAACAAAGTTTGGGGGAACACCTACCTTCCGGGGACAAAGAGAAAAAGAGACTTTGAAGGAGATAGGAGTGGCCAGAGAGGTGGGAGGAGAATCAGGAGAGAGCAGGACTCCGGGGGCTGTGGGGAGAGAGAGGGGTTGAGGGAGGGGTGCTGGCATGCCCTGACTTGAAGGGATGTCTCTAACATGGGACTGTCACCTTGTGACCCCAGAGAGGAACAGGGCTTACCTGTGGCTGTTTTTGCCAACCCAACATCCACTCTCCCTTCTGAAAACGGCACCCTGACTTCACCTGTGGGCCCCCCTTCTCAGTGCATGTACTCCAGGTGGGCTCATGACCCAGGCTGGCTGATGAAGTCCCCCTCCCCGACATCACAGTGATTTGTTGGGCATGTGACCCCAGCTGGGCTAGTGAGAGCCTGGGATTTCAGGAGGGACCATTTCAGAAGCTGTCTTCCTGCATTGCTAAGAGACAGCGGCCATCTCAGCTCCAGTGGGCAAAGCCTGCCTGATGATGAAGCCCACCCAAGGGAAAGGGAGTGAAAAGATGCGGGGGTGGGGTCAGGTGTCTGATGAGATTGCTCAAACGTGTAGACCCAGCTTAAATCAGCAGCTGAGCCACGAGAGCTTTTTGGAGCAGTTTGAGTTGAGTTGCTATCACAAGCAACCCCAGGACTCTTAACGCATCCACTCTTGGTGCGGTCTCTGAACCTCGCCTGGGAGATGAGAGGCCCTCTGCAAGGTTCCTTAGGAAGCCCCTGACATGAGTGAAGTCTGCCTAGGCCGTTCTGCCTGATCCAGAAAAGGCCTGGCTCAAGGATGGTTCTAGAACTGAGCAGGGCCTGTGGCGCTCTGGCCAGGGGAAAGGAAGCCAAATGCTCTGGGAAAGAAGTGTCCTCTCCCCACAGAACCAAGTGCCTAGGGATCGAACGGAAGCTCTTCCACTTCCTTCTATGCTGTGACTCATCAGTTTTCCCTTCTGTAAAATGGGAAGATGAGGCAATAGAACCATGACCACTGCATTTTCTGAGCACCGTCTGTGTGTCAGACAATGTCCTATGTGGGTGAACACACACTAATTCGCTTAGTCTCCACTATTTCTAAAGACATAGGTACTATTACTCCTAGCTAACTCTTGGGGAGGCTGAGGCTCACAGGGCGGAGTGGTGAGTGGCAGCGTGGGACTGACACCCCGAGATGCCCTCCGGGCGCCCGCTCCCGGCCCAGCACTCACCTTTCTCCATGTCCAGGCGAGGGCGGGGCTTGGCTGGGCTCCCGCTCTCCAGCGTCCAGGCCTCTCTGCGCCCCACCCCTGCCAGCGGCCCCTGCCGCCCTCCCTTGAAGAAGAGGTTCATCAGTGTCTTGGAGCGCTGCAGGTTCCCCTTCTCCCCAGAGGACCCCGACTTCTCCTTCTTCCGCTGCTTCTTCTCCTCTGCAGACACGAGGGAGCACTGGAGGGGCTGGAGGGGCGGGCAGAAGGGAAGGACAAGGGGCAGGGGTGTGGGGAGGAGCAGAGAGAAGGGAGAGTAGAGGGCAGACAGGATCTGCAGCCCAGTGGGGAGGTGTGTGGGGGGTTCTCCTCCAGGGTTTCACCCCTTCCGTATCCCATAGCTACAGCTATGTGAGGAAACCATGAGGGCCGGAGTGTGTGTGTATGTGTGTGTGTAGGGGTAGGAGGGGGTGGGGTGGGGGCTGGAGTGTGTGTGTGTGTAGGGGGCTGGAGTGTGTGTGTGTGTGTGTGTATGTACGCTGAGTGTATTCTGGGGCTGAGGCTACATGAAGGCCGGGGGCAAAAGGGGTCTTTGGCCCAGGACAGGGTGTGAAGGTCTGGGACCAGGGGCTATGGCGAGAGCAGCAGCTGCCAGTGCCCTACGTACCCCACAAGGTCGGGTGGCTCTGGGAGCGTGTGATGGGGGGCCGGGGTCTGCTGAGCGCCAGCAGCAGAGCCGTCTTGGGGGACTCGGAGAGCGCAGAGTCCAGGCGGTGGGTGGGCGGGGGTCCATTGGCGCGGATGGCTGTGTCCCTAAGGATGACCGTGGGCCGCACGCTGCACCAGGTCTCCACGCAGCCCCCCACGTCGGGCTCGGTCTGCATGGCCGTGTCTGCCCGCCCCCAGCCGGGGCCGCGGCTGCGGGGCTCCTCGGGCCCCAGGGGCCCCAGGCAGACGTCCATGCGGTCCGAGGGCAGGGAGCTGGAGCCCTCGGCCGAGCTGTAGGGGGCGCTGGAGGCGTAGGAGGAGACGCTGGAGCTGCTCTCAGAGGCCTGGGACAGCTGCTGCAGCACCCCGTTGCTCACTGTGGGCATGAGAGGAGCTGGGTGTCGGGGGCCTGGCAGGCTTGCTTCAGGGCCCTGCCAGGCATGCACACACACCCTGTGCTTGGGGGTTGTGAGAGCATCTGGCAGCAGCCAAGGTTGGGAGCAAGGCTGGGGACCACCAGGCTGCTCAGTGTCCTGCCACTCACTTGTTGAGAGGCCTGGGGCAGGTCACTTTTCCTCCATCCACCCCCAGACCCTAGGAGAGCTTGCAATGGAATCTGCAGCCTCTCAGATGGGAGCCCAGAAACAGCTCTGGGCCGTGTGAAAGTTCCAGTAAGATTTTGCTGCCCCGGCCCATTTATTCCAACCTTGAGGCGTGAGTCACTTACATCGGTCCAGCCAACAGTACTCAGAAACCATCTCCTTGTAGGCAGGATACCGGCCTGTCTCCTGGGCAGGGCGTGTGGGCGTGGGGAGCGGGTAAGAAGAGAGGGTAAGAATAGGGAGTGATGGGACAAGGACATATTCTTCAACCCCATCACTATCCTCCAAGTTCATCCTGTTCTAGCCACAGGGGCCACTTGATTTCTGAAGACGCCGAATTCCTCTATACCTCAAGGCCTTCCCACTTGCTGTTCCCTCTGCTTGGATTCCCTTCCTTCAGCTCCTCTTGGGGCTAGCTCCTTCTCCTTCAGGGGTCACCTCTGACCCCTCCCTGGCTAAAAGGGCCTTCCTAAATGAGCCCATCCCATCTCTCTGTTACCTGCTTTATAGCATGTGTCACAACCTGCATGTAGCAATACCTAATCCACTGGTCTGTCTCCCTTCCAACAGCAGAGACCTTGTCTTGTTCACTGTTGCAGCCTCAGCACCTGGCCTAGTGGCTGTCATATAGTAAGTAGGTGCTTAAAAAATACTGAATGAATGAATGAATCAGTAACTGGCAGAGTGGGCATGAGGAGCATTTGGGATCATTTGAGAGGAAGGAAAGGGAGACATGAGATGTGGCAGAGGAGGGAAGTAGAGGCAGTGGGGGCAGGAATGGTGGCGGAGGCAGTAAGTGGTGAAGTGGGTGAGGGCTTGGCGCAGGTGGAGCAGGTGCCAGGAAGAGGCACGAGGGATAGGGAGGCATCCCCTCCGCCAGGAGCCACAGTGAGAAGGACCTGACCCAGGGCAAGTGTAAGACCCACACGAATAATGGATCCAGCCACTTCCCCTGAAATCCAGTCTCCGGCCCAAGCTCAGCCCTTCTTGCTCCTCCCTGAGGATGCCCACCATCTAAGTCCTGCCCAAAGCCACAGCTACCACCCTCCCCTTCTGCGCGGGACACTTTTCCTTCTAATTCTAGGCTGTCACCCCTCACATGGAGGGGCACTGCCCTAGAAATCTGGGGAGCAGGGCTGGAACCAGGTCCTGCTCCTGGCCAGCTGAGTCATTGGTGTGGTTCCTCAGTTACTTTGCCTCCCTGAGCCTCAGTTTCTTCTGCGAAATAGGGACGAGAACAATGCCTGCCCTACCTCTCAGTGGCTGTGGGAAAGTCATGACTGCCGTTCGATGGGCATCATAAAGTACTAGCGTGCTCTAGGACGTCCTTCCTACAGTCTCGCCTCTCCCTGGCTCCCCAGTCCTGCCCACCTTGATGGTCAGCATGATGTGTGTTTGGCCCTTCAGCACCTCCACGGCTTGGCTGTGGCTGATGTCATCGAACCTGACACCGTTGGCCGCCAGGACCTGGTCTCCCACCTTGATGCCGTTCTCCTCGGCCAGCCCGCCATGGTCCACTCTGGGGTCAGATAGGCAGCGGTTTGATGGGCCCCGTGGCTGGCTCACCCTCACCCCAGTCAAGCTCCTCGGCCTTCCTCCTGGTGAGGCCTGGCCCCCTCTGCAGCTCCCACCCCGCCCCAGGCCGTTTGAATACGTACTGACCCATCCCCCTCCCAGCCCAGGACTCCCCCCTCCCCCGTGGCATCCCCTGCACAGCGCTCACTTGGACACATAGATGCCCAGGCCAAACTCCTTGCCCCCCCGGATGTTGAAGCCCAGACAGAAGTCATCTGAGGTCGTGTAGAGGTGGACGATGCGTCGCACTCCGTCCTCTGAGCTTCTGATGGACGGCGTTGAGCTGCACTTCTCCACTACCAGCCGCCGATTCACCACGTCCACCCTGGGACAGCAACAAGGGGCTGGTGTTGCCCCTCAGGCTGGGGCTCCACCTGCCACCCCCTACCCCCCATTCTCACAACTGCACGAAAGGTGGAGCTGCCTCTGGGCCTTGCTCCGGCCCAAGCTCTTCAGGGGGACGTAGATTAATCAGATCTGGGAAGCCTCCCAGCTCCTCCTGTTACTGAGCGGCGACCCTGCCAGGCCCATCTCAATCCGCACAGGCCCCCTGAGAGAGGTGCTGTCACCACCCCAGACTCAGCAGCAGCATAGAGGGCCGGGTACTGGGGTCTGGGACAGCTGAGCTGCGGGGAGGATGGCAGGACAGCCATGGCCTTTTTCCATTTCAGTCAGGCCTGCGGATCCCTGGTTTCCCAGCCTCGGGGAGGCACGGAGCTGCGCCCTCAGCCTCTCCCGCATGACGCTGGGGGGGCGGCCAGCCTTCTCACCACGTGGTCTTCTCCTTGGAGAACTTGATGGCGGGCACGCGGCCCATGCGCCTCACCATCATGTGCAGGCGACTGCTGCCCGTCAGGAGCTTCACGGCGCTGCCCATGGTGGTACTCTCCAAGCTCAGCCCGTTCACCTCCGTGATCTTGTCCCCCACACACAGGCCAGCCCGCTCTGCACCAGCGGACAGAGGGGCTGGCGTGGGCCATGCGGGAGCAGTCCCCCAGCATGAGCCCCACCAGACCCGGCTCTCTGGGGTGAAACTTCTTCCCTGAGATGGGGGATCCCCAGGGAGGGCCTGAAAGTCCCCCATTAGACTAGGGGCCTGTCCAGTACCTCACTCTGCCCTGGGAGGGGGTCCATCACCCCATCAGATCGGGCCCCCCAATACCTAACAATAGCTCCGTTGTGGGCTCACATGCACCCCCCAGAACCTCGCCTCGGGGGGCCTGCTCACCTGCACTGCTCCCCTCCTCCACCTTGCTGACGAAGATGCCCAGGCCGTGTTCAGAGCCGCCCCGCACACTGAAACCCAGCCTCCCCGCCGGGCTCTTCTCCACCCGGACTGCGTGGATGATGTCACTCTCATCACTGTTGGCTGCAGGGGTGACACAGGCACGACCCCATGCTCCTTTTGGGCACAGTGGGCCCCTGAGTTCTCAACTTGAGGCCTGCAAAAACGGGGTTGCTGGGCACAGGCACCCAGCAGCCTAAATGGGGGACTGGGGGGGGCAGCCAATTGATGAGCTCCCTCTGGGTGATTCTGAGACTATGGCCAGGGAGGGTGCAGAAGCAGACAGGCTAGGACTCCATGCCAGAGGACACAGTTCTCCATCCCTCACAATATAGGGGGGTGTGTGTGTACCGTATTTTCCGGCGTATAAGACGACCAGGTGTATAAGACGACCCCCTAATTTTACAGTTAAAACATAGGTTTAGGCCTATATTCGCTGTATGAGACTACCCCCCACTTCTGAGGCTGTAGTCTTATACAGCGACTATAGGCCTAAACCTATGTTTTAACTGTAAAATTAGGGAGGGGGTCGTCTTATACGCCCGGTTGTCTTATATGCCGGAAAATACGGTATGTGTGTCTAATGCTTATTAACATTCTTATGCCCATAAGCCTGGGATAGGCCAAATACCTAAAAATCCTGGTATTCTAAGGGTCAGATGGGCAGAAAAGAGGTTCAAGACTCCATTCTATGGAGCGCAGTTGAGGGAGTCTGGGCTCTTCAGTGGAAATGAATATATGAGCTCTATCTTCAAATAGTTGAAGAACTATTTTGTAAAAGGTATTCAATGTTTTTGACTGTCCTGCCCAGAGGGCAGAACTGTGCCCACATCATGGAATTAGATGGAGGCCTATTGAGCCGGGAAAACCTTTCCAAACCCTTCAGCGGTCAGACAGCGAAACGAGTTTTCCAGGAGGGAGAGTGAGGTCTCCATCCTTGGAGGTATGCAAGCTGGCACTTGGTAAATGCCTGCCTAGGATGTCATGGAAGGATCCCTGAGGTGCCTTCTACCTGTTAGACTCTGTGATTCTAGGAGCTCCCTGACAACATGAAGAAACCACAACCAGTACATATTGCTGTGTGTGTGCAGAGGGGTCCTCTCCCTCGGAGCGGGGGGTCAGAGGAAGAGGGCCCCTAGGGGCTGAGGCTGTTAGGAAGCTTTCTTGGGGATTAAGATGGGTAGGATTTGGATGGTGGAGGGGAAGATGAGGGCGTTGGTGAAGGTACGGCGTGAACAAAGGTTCAGACGTGGGACCTTGAGGAGGCCTTTGGGTTGGGGAAAAATGAGACGACTACAGGTGAGTCCCAGGTGAGAAGGTGAGATTTCTTCTTGGGCAAGGCTTACTCCAGAAGAAATCGCTCTCTCTTTCTCTCTCTCTCTCTCTCTCTTACACACACACTTCTATTTTATCTAAGAGACATCAGGTTACAGTGCATGACCAGGGCAGCTCAGGAAGAAATCCCCAAGGGCAACCCGAGGGCTGGGATGTTGCAGAACAGAGAGATGGAGGTTCTGGGGCTTTCTAGGTGATTCTATCTGCACAAGTTTTGGGACCTTTCCAACCCAGCCAAGGAGACGTTTGCTCTCACATTTTCCCAACCCTCTTTCTTCTCAGTCCATCCCTGGGGCCTCCCTAGGACCCTGGGCCGGGGCGGGGGGGGGGGGGGATGCCAAATCTGGGGTTTTGAGCCTAAGAGCCAAGGGCATCTGAGGATGGAAACTTGTCTACCTCCATTGACCTAGCTCAGGACACCAGCTTCCTCTCTATGCAGCCTTTTCACTCTCTCCCCACTTCTGCTCTTGCCTCCTTCAGTCCTTTCTCTACACAGTGGCCAGAGTCAGCTTTAAAAATAGATTATGGGGAAGCCGGGATGGCTCAGTGGGTTAGGTGCTCACTTTGCAGCCCTGGGGACTGAGGATCGAATCCCGGCCCGGGCCCGTGCAGAACCATATGCTGAACTGGGGAGTGTCCCCAGTTCAGTTCTCACCAGGGCAAGACCCCAGCCCAGTTCCTGCCCTGTGCAGCCCCACTCCCACCTGTGGAATGAAACTATGTGGAAAAACCAATGATGTGCAGCTATGGAGACTGTTCTGGGCCCTCCCCTTCTCTCTGTCTCTGACTCTATATCTCTGTCAAAAACAATAAATAAATATTAAAAAAAAAAAAAAGATTATGCCTTTCCCCTGGTTGAAAACTTCAATGCATGCACCTGTTCTAGAAGGAACCCCACACTCCTCCCATGTCCAGTAAGGCTCTCCTTGGGCTTTCTGCTCTGCCCACCTCAGGCCACCCTCCCCAGCCTCCCTGAGCTCTGGCCACACTGGCCCCCTTCCTGTTCCCTTCACAGGCCAATCCTTTCAGCGTTCCCTCCACCCGTGATGCTCTTGTCCAGACTTTCACACAGCCAGCTTCTACCGCTCAGGCTGGCCTGGCTCACGCACCGCTTTCTCAGAGAAGCCTTCCTGGACTGCCCTCCCTAAGAAAGCCCCTTCCCTCCTCTCCGTTAGATGGTTCTCAAGGCATGTCCCCCAGACCAGCAGCATCTGGGAACCGGTTAGAAATGCACGTCCTCGGGCTTTATCTCAGACTCACTGAAGCAGAAGTTCTGGGTGTAGGACCCAGCAATCTGTCTTTTCACAAGGCCCCTTTCTGATGTATTCTAAAGTCTGCGATACGCTACTCTATCATATCAGCCATATTAGTACCTTCAAGGTTCTTACCTTCCTTTCTCATTATTTGCTTGTCTGTGCATTATTTATGATCTGTCTCTTCCCTAGGCTATAAGCTCAACCATGGTAGACACTTTGTAATTCTTTTCCAGCAACCTATCCTCAGTATGTTGCCCAGTGCTTGGTATGTGCAAAGTATTTTTTGAATAAATGGATGAATGAATAAATGAATGAGTTAGGAGAGCAAGGAGAACAGGCTGGTTTGGATGAAAGATAATGCCTTTTCTCTGGGGCCAGCTGAGTTTGAATAGTTGGTGGGACGTCGTGGGGGTGAGGTGGGTGGTCGTGTCCCCCCCTCACCTGTCTTCCTTATCTAAATAACCACATGGGGGAGGGGTCCCAAGCTGCAGTAAGTTGGGTGATGCTTGTGCTCGGGCAGAGGGGAAGATTCTGAGCTCAGGAGCTCCAGACCAGACAGGCTAGGGGCCAGCTGCTCAGAGCAATGCCCCTTGGGCATGGTGGGCTGTGTGGTGTGTGGGGGAGCATAGCTCGGTTCTTTAATAAATGGGCGTACATGGGCAGTGCTCCCCTCCCCCTCCACATGCGGTAGCCCCTCTGGGGACTTCTGTTCCATGGCCAGAATGACAGTGGTGACACTCAGCAGTGCCCTGCTGCCCACTTGAGAGTGAGGCCGAGCGTGTGGATGATGGGGTGAGTGCTTCCTGACCCACGTGCTCCACCCCTGGCCCGGCAGTCTGGGGAGGGGACCAGAGATGCCTGGCTGGGTTGGAGGGGAGGAGCAGGTCTGAAAAGTCTGGGATTCAGCCAGGGGTGCTCTGCTGGCTGACAGTCAGGAGGGGAGATGGAGATATTTATCTGGTCCTGCTCAGAAAGCTCAGGCCCAGGGGGCCCCCACTGCCATTCAAGTGCCTGCTTAGCTCACCTGCTCGTTGTCGCCTCACACCTGTCACCGCAGCCAGGCTGTCTCCTAAGTGCTCACCCCATCATACTTCATGCTTTGTACTTTTGTCTGTGACACCTCCCCCCAGCACCAGCTGTTCTCATCGCTGTCACTCTAAGCCATTACACTGTGAATGTCTGAAGGCAGAGACTGAGCCTCATTTCTCTCTAGGTCCCCTGCAGGACCTCACCAGGGTTGGTACAGAATTGATGGGCAATGAAATGGCGTTAAGCAGGTACAGAAGCCACGGGCTCTGCTTCTCTCCCCTCTTCTAAACATTTGCTTCTCCGCCTTCATTTCCTTACTTTTGCAGGCAAAGCCTTTCATTCAATCCGCCTAACTGCCCACTGGCTCCTCATAGCTCGTTGCAGTGCTGCTCACACAATAGTGTGAGTGATGCAGGATGTCCATCCTCCACCCTGCCCACCCTCAAAGGCATACTCCAGTGGGGCTGAGAAACGAGTCCTTAGGATGGACGGGCCAATGCAATACCCTGCCTAGCTCAGCTGGGGGCTAGCACACCACACACACACACACACACACACACACACACACCACTTCTCCTTGCTGCCTGGCCCCTATCACACCTCTGACCTCTCTACAATCCCTGGAGCCCCGAAGGGTTGATCTGAAGGAGAAGAAAGGTAGATGAGGAAGAGTATGTGGGTTCCCAGAGAGCCCCACCTACTCCATCCCCCAAACTCTCCTTTCTTGACTTCCCCCGCTCATATTGCCTCTGCCTCCTACCTGGTACCACGTGTCCCCTCCCCCCACCCTCAGCTCCAGCCTGGTGGCTGGGCCCCGCCCCCACCTTCGATGGGGGAGTTGATGAGGATGACGCGGCCCATGGGCGACGAGGCTCGGATTCCGCGGGGGGGCCCATTCAGCAGCCGCTGTTGCTTCCTCAGCAGGTATCGCGTTGCGGAGCCCGCGTCGCTGCCCAAGTGGCCTCGGGAGGACAGGGAGCTCAGCGAGCCGGAGCTGAGGTCTCCTAGGCCCAGTGGGTCGAAGCCCACTGAGAAGCCGTGCGCCATGGCGGCTAGACTACAGGTCCGCAGGGAACCGGCTAGCCCTGGAGCGCAGGGTCCCGTGTGCTTGCGGCGCCATGAGCCTTCTGTGCAGGACTGGGGTCCCAGGGACCAGGAGCCCCCCCACCTCGGCTGGCTCTGCGAAGTGTGAGCTCCGGGCCTGCACAGGAAGGAGCGGGGAGGTGAGGGAAGGGGTGTAAACGCTGACCCCCAGAATTTTCACACACACACACACACACACACCGGCTTGAGCATCTGTCCTCCATGCCTTAGGCCCCACACCTCCCCCACCCCTGGCCAGAGAGCCTCCCAGTCCAGGCGCCAAGGGGACTTCTGAAGCTATTCACACAGGCGAGTGGGAGCCCCTCCTTCACCCCTCATTCCTCTTCTCAGCTGAGTCATCTACCCGCCCCCCGTCCTCAGGAGAGGTTGAGAGAGTGGAGATGAGATGGATCATCGCGGGCCCTGGGGCTTCAAGCGGTGCGAGAGAAACGGGGGCCGGGGCAGTTCAGGGCGCACCTCTCCTGCGTATATGTGGGCAGGGGGCCCGCCTTCTGTGCTCAGGCCTCGAGGGCAGAGCTTCGGGACCTGAGACAGCTTCAGGCAAAGACCCCCTCCCCCGCCCCCGAGATTCCCTGGCCCCCCGAGATCGCCAGGTCCCAGGCTGCTGTCCCCTCCATCCTCTCTCCTCTCGGTCTAAAGAGGTTGCGTGAATCTCTCCCAGGCTTGTGGGGAGGACCTGCTGGCGAGAGCCCCATAGCATCCCGCGCAAACGGGGGCCAAATCCTCCGAGCAGCTCTGGGTCCCAGAACCAAGCACCCCATCCTCTTCTCAGTCCTCCCGGCCCCCCAGCTCGGGCTTGGCCCTCGGCCCCCCTCACCTGCTCGTGTGTGCGGCAGCCGCCGGCCTCGCCCGCCCGCGGGCGCGAGCGACTGCAGCGGCGGGGAGCCCCGCCCAGGCCTCCCCAAGCTGCAGAAACTCGGGAACCAGCGCGGCCCCGCGCTCCCATTGGCTGCGAGGGCCGTCAGTCACTCCCTCCCGCCACCTCCCTTGGGCGCCCCGGACAACCATTTGTCACCTGGGCTGGGGTTGCTGGGTTCTACTCGCTCCAGTTCGAGTTCTGATGTCCCATCGCGACCTCGAACTTAGGCCATAGGTCTCAGCTTGACTCCCGCTACCGGTTCAGCGCAGGGAAGCTCAGAACCGCATCTCCTCCAGGCCAAACCAGCAACCAAGGGCCGTGGACTTGCCACCCCTCCACGGCCATCCCCAAGGCTTCAGCGAGGGATTGTCACCTGGGCAGAGCAGGACGTGAGCCTGCAGTGGGCAGGAGTGGGCCGGCGCCTGCGTGTGCGTCAGGCGTGCTCTGTGCTGAGCTGTGAGCGTGTGTGGGGCTGAGTGCTGCCTTCCTCATATGCATCTTTCTGTGTCAGAAACTGTCTGTCTAACCAATTATTGAAAGGTCGCAGGGAGTGGCAGCTGGTCCCCGGACACTAGGGTGAGGGAGAATCTTTCTGATCCACTTGCGTGACGCAGACAAAGCTCTACCTTGCGCCCCTCACATCCCAGGGTAGGGCAGGAACTGGGGTTGCGGTCTGTGGTGCAGGGGTCGGTATTGGGGGCTTAAGGAAACTGGGGACCCAGTGGAGCTAGGGGTTACAGAGAGGAATAGGGAGGAGCCTGGAGAGGAGGAAAGGACTGGGACATGGGAGTGGCACCGGCATGAGCAGGACGGGATTGTGAAGGGGTGCGAATTCGAGGTGTTGCAAGAGGAAGGAGCTTGTGAGAAGTGGGGTAGGAGCCCAGGGGGCCAAGTAGGCAAAAGCACTGCCACGACAGCCATCAAGTAAACAAGCTGGGAGGTAATTTGAGCCCCTCCGGGTGCACCATCATAGGATGGCCCCTCCAAGTCTCCCGCCCGCGCTCTGCGCGCTGCGAGCCTTCGCCGCGGACACCTAGACCCCTTGCTGCCGAGGCCAGGCGCCTCCCAAGACCAGCCAGGGGACTGCAAGCAAAGGGGGCAGCGCCCGCGGCTCCTCCCCTCCTCTCTCTGTCTGGGGACCAGGCCAGAACTGATCCCGGAGCCCGATTGGTTCCGGGAAGCAGCAGCTAGATCCTTGTGGTCCGGGCTGGGGGCGTCGCCCCAAATGACTCCCACCGCCCCCAGGTTCTGCCAATCCCCGGGCACGCCGGGCGGAGGCGCCGGGGGAGCCCCCGCCTCTCCAGCTGGTTGGCGTCAGGCGTGACGTTACACGTGATGGGTTGGAGGGCGGGGGCCACGCGCCGAAGGGAAGGAGGGTCTGAGAGCTGCAGAGTCCGGGAGCCCGGGAGCCCAGGAAGGTGTGAGTGTTCGGATGGGGTTCTAGGGTCAGGCAAGTAGGGGGCTGAGGGCTGGGAGTCAGAGAGGGAAGCCTGCCTGCCCTGTCGTTTCCGGATTCAGAATATTTGTGTGTGAGGAGGTCCATGGGGCATGAGGGAGGCTGGTTGGGGAAAGAATGTCAGGGTGGGGCTCTGTGTAGTCCCACACCAGTGTTTGAAACTGATGGATATGGACTGTGTGTGTGTGTGCGCGCGCGTGTGTGCGTGTGCCCAAGTAACGGTCTGCGGGCCAGTGAATGCGGTGGTGTCTTTGTATGTAGGCATGTGAGGGTGAGTGTGTGAGAGAGGGGAGGGTGTGTCTGTCTGTGAGGGAGGAAGTGTGATTGAAGAGGATTAGTCATTCTGTGGGGTTTTGCCCAGTGCAACCAGATGGCTGTTCTCAGGTTTTCCTCTCTGTGCTGGGTGGAGGGGCACTTACGGAGTCCTGCCCCTTTCTGAAGGCAGGTGACTCCAGTAGAGGTGGCTGGCTGTCTGTGCCAGCCCTACCCAGTTGGAGAACAAGGAGAGCCTTGGGCCATTCGGTGTGGGTTGAAAACACACACACAGATGGCGTCAGAGTTTGGTGTTTGAGATCTGGAATAGATCAGCTCTGGGGTGGCCAATGAGCTTCTGCTCTCCACCAATCAGGGTCCAGAGTGTGGGATGGCTTCTGCCATCTTCCCAAACAGTCTTGAGAGTTTGTATCCAGGTTTCAGGGCAGCTGAAGCCTCACGCTGGCATGAATGAACATGGATGTAGGATGCATATAATAGGCATTTTTGAGCACACAGAGCACAAGAGTAGCTGCATGGGATTAGTTGTTGCTCATGCATCAGCCACACACATATAAATCCTCATTCATGAAAATCTGCGCCAGGCCAGAGCTCAAGATCTGTTTTGCTGGTTCTGTCCCCACCCCAGCCTCCTCCAGTGGCAGCATGTCTCTGGCCCAGGACATTGCCTAGAAAACAGCTCCTCCCCCAACTGTTGCTTACCTATGTGGAGTCACCTTGAGCAAAGGTTTGGCAATAGGCCCAGGGACCAGGGCAGGGCCGCCAAAGGCTCTCCCAGGTGAAGCCCTTGAAGTCCTCTGATTCTGGTTCCTTCCTGCAGAAAATGGGTGAATTGCCCTTAAATATCAACATCCAGGAACCTCGCTGGGACCAAAGTACTTTCCTGGGAAGAGCCCGGCACTTCTTCACTGTTACTGACCCCCGAAATCTGCTTTTGTCTGGGGCAAAGCTGGAAGCTGCCCGGAACATCGTGCAGAACTACAGGTAACCCCCTTCCCCATCTGACCCTGTCATTCTTCATTCCCTGCCATTCATATGGTACCTTTTGCACCTTTCTCCCCAACCTTGAGAGTGACCCTGTCCCACCCACCCCTCATTCCCTGGCTCTGTCTATTAGAATCATGGACAACTGTGGCACAGAGCTTTAATCCAAAAGATTTTAGGGTATTTGGGTTTAGCAGATGGCATTGATACTTATGGACAGGGGGCTGCTCTATGCCTCACAAACTCTCTGTAGGGACCCGTCACACTGTTGGGCCACCCTCTGCAAGGACAGGTGGTCTCAAAGTTGATCCCCACAGAGGTAGGAGGACATCCCCCTTGTCTCCAGAAGGAAAGACCCTTGCAATACCTCTAGCCATTTTTGACCCCCTGGAATCCACCATTACCCATGATCCAGTTTTGGGCAGAAATATAAGGGTACCCTTATCTGTGTGGCTAGAAGGAAAATAGAAATAGGACTCCCTCTTCTGGGGAGATTTGACTCTCTCCTTTATTCTGAGACTGGGGACCAAAGTGCTGGGTCCTCTGCCCAGACTTCCCCTGAGCCAGGTTGGCAGGGCTTGGGAGGGCATATCTACCCCCCTACAATCGCCTATCTGGTCCCTGACCTGATAACCTCTGTAGAGCCGGCGTGGTGACACCAGGGCTCACCGAAGACCAACTGTGGAGGGCCAAGTATGTGTATGACTCAGCCTTCCATCCGGACACGGGGGAGAAGGTGGTCCTGATTGGCCGCATGTCAGCGCAGGTGCCCATGAACATGACCATCACCGGCTGCATGCTCACCTTCTACAGGTAGGTCCTGTCCCATTTGTCTTCTCCCTGAGCACTCTGTCCAAGCTAGAGTATAGCTTGATGTAGGTGCTTCCTCTCTGCACCAGGGTGGGCAGAAAATAGTGGGTGGGTGAGAGCTTGTGTTAGAATCCCTTCCATTCCTCAGAACTCAGGCCTGGAGGTACTCCTACCCCAGAGACAGGGGCGTATTTGTGTAAGTGGGGGGGTCATGCAAGGGCCACCAGAGCAGAATCTGGGGTCATCAACTGGTCACTCCTGGAGGTTTGGGAATGACCTTGGGGTTTTATTATCAGGATCCAAGGATGAGGGACACTAGAGAGGGCAGGGGTAAGTGTCTTTGTTCCCTCAGGAAGACCCCAGCCGTCGTGTTCTGGCAGTGGGTGAATCAGTCCTTCAATGCCGTTGTTAACTACTCCAACCGCAGTGGCGACGCTCCCATCACCATGGGGTGAGAGTCATCCCCAAAGACTCCTCTCCTGACCCACCACTGACCTCTCCTGTTTGATCCTGTTTCCCAATGGCCTGTGTAGCCAGTGGTTCCTTGCCCTCTTCCCAGCCTGCCCTCTTTCCCACTTTCCTGGCCTGACTTGTTATGCTTTGGGGGGGCCCATGGGGGGGGCCCACCCTTCTTCCAGGGGAGGGGTTGGGGCCTCCAGGCAAGTCTACACTGGAGCACGGGGGGTGTTTCTCTGCAATGAGACCACCTTTCCACACCTCCCGTGTTGAAGATTTGGCTTGTTCCTGAAGGAAAGGACCACATGCCGGGCAGTTCACCTCTCTCCTTGTGTCCTGGCTTTTCCACCCACAGGCAGCTGGGAACAGCTTACGTGAGTGCCACCACCGGGGCGGTGGCCACGGCCCTGGGACTCAAATCCCTCACCAAGGTAAATGAGCCCCGTTCCCAGGTCCCCAGCCATCCTCTATCCACCTCCTTCTTCCCCATCACCCCTCCACCCCAATCTACGGGCTCCCTTATCTCTTCCTAGAGTTCTTCACCACCCTATTGCCCTCGGGGCCACTAAATGACATCTTTCCTCCCCCAGCACCTGCCCTCCCTGGTTGGCAGATTTGTGCCCTTTACAGCTGTGGCGGCTGCAAACTGTATCAACATCCCTTTGATGAGGCAGAGGTGAGCGGCCCTGCCCCCTGCGTGCGCATGCCCGCTGTGCATGTGGGCGGCCCTGCCCCCTGCGTGCGCATGCCCGCTGTGCATGTGGGCGGCCCTGCCCCCTGCGTGCGCATGCCCGCTGTGCATGTGGGCGGCCCTGCCCCCTGCGTGCGCATGCCCGCTGTGCATGTGGGCGGCCCTGCCCCCTGCGTGCGCATGCCCGC
>PVKE010007340.1:0-51063 GCA_004027555.1 Craseonycteris thonglongyai | reverse complement strand
CATGAGGACCGAGGATCGAATCCCGGCTCCGGCCCAGGCAGGACCCACGTGCTGAACTGGGGAGTTCCCACAGTTCGGTTCTCTAACTGTCTCTGTCTCTGTCTCTCTCTCTATCTGTCAAAAAGTAAAATAGAAATAACTATGCACTGAAGACAAAAAGACAATTTCTCTCTATAAATGTGAAAAGATAAAAAAAAAACAAAAAAAAACACACAAGTGCTTTGTGAGATTGGAAAAAAAAAAAGATATGGAAGGATGCATGTTTTTACAAAACTCAATACAATATACAATACATTTCATTCCATTACACAAACTGAAAAGCTACAGTACTTTTTGCATAATTGCGAAGATGGGAGGAAAATCTTCCCAAAAAGTTCTCAATGTTTAGGGGGTGATGGGAATTCCTCTATCTTAATTTTGTTGGTGGTTACACAACTATATGCACTTGTCAAAATTCATAGAATGGTATATCTTTTTTCCTTCAAGATTTATTTTGAGAGAATATAAGAGAGAGAGAGAAGTGGGGAGGACCTAGAGCAGTCTCCATAGTTGTATATCATTAACTGTGGCATAGTTTCATTCCGTACAGGTGGATGTGGGACCACACAGGGCAGGAACCAAACTGGGGGGCCTCTCACATGGGAGGCTAGAACCTTCCCTACCATCACAGCGGTTACCAGTTGCACCACAGTTAAGCATATGGGTTTGCATGGGCTGAGCCTGGGATTCAATCCCAAGACCTCACAGTTTCAAGGCAAGCACTCAACCTATTGAGCTATCCTAGTATCCCAGAACTGTATATTTTAAAAGGGTAAATTTTACTGTATGTTAATTTAACCAGTAAATCTGACTGCTGCTCCCCCTTAAGCAATTGAAGAAACTGGTTCAGGAGAAGTGTGACTTATACAAGCAGATCTTTGACACCAAGTTTGAGTTAGCACTAAAATACCTTCTATAATTTTACCTTTGTTCTTTAATATATTTAATACCATTTTAATTTTTTTCAAATCTCCTGTTTTCACTGACCTTTTTTTCATTTGGCAAGGATTAAATGTTTCCAAAATTGCTTTGAACTCTTTGAGGGGGGAAAGTGTATATAAACTTAGCTGATCAATGTCACAATAATTTTATAGAAGGTCCCATTGTGTTCTATTATAATAAATAATACATATGGTGCCACCTATTTCTGCTTAGATCTTTATGAGTTCTTTGAACTATCTACTGGTAACATTTCAAAAGAAATTATGCAGAGTTTCTAGATGTTTCTTGTCAAACTTGATGTAGCCTGAGATAGGTATTAATTTTGACTTTTCTCATTAGTAAGGACTTTTCCAAATAATTCCATTGCAATGGGTTGGTCCTGACTGACAGGAATTAAAGCCTGCATTTCCAGGTGTGAATTGGCTGGGTTCTTTCTAGAACCACGGGTGCTCCCTGGTCCCAGGGGCCTGGGTTGGAGCGGGTGTAACGGGGCTCTCTGGCAGGGTGCCTGCCACTCCCACCTGGTGCTGGAAGAGCCGTCCTCCATCGTGCAGCTGGACTACAGCCAGAAGGTGCTGCTCGTGTCCACTCTGCAAAGGAGCCTTCTCTTCTACACTGAAGAAAAGGCTGTCAAGCAAATCGGAACACAGCCGAGGAAAAGGTAAGCTTCTCAGGCCTTCCAGCCAGTGGTACAGAGGGGCTTTGAGTTTTGCTGGGTTTCCATTTTGCCACTGCAGAGCCACAGTGACACTGAACCTGGGGTTCCTGCTGGGTTCCCAGCATGCCTGGGCTGCCTTGTCCCAGGATGCCTGTGCAACGCAGGCTGTGGCAGACTCTGAGGTAACCAGTAGGTGAGACAGAGAGCACGGAACTTGTTCACAGTTATGTGACCTGCAGGATGCTGTCAGTGCCACCAGCTTCCCAGCTGGCCTGGGGGGAAGGAGCAGAATTAGCCAGAGGAAGGCAGGAGGGCAGGGAGGGGTGAAGGGTTCCAGGCTGAGAGACTATCCATTCTTTGACCTGATGCCTGAAAGAAAAACAGTGACAGAAGGGTTAGGCCAAGTTCACCTGCCTGCAGTAGGGGAGAAAAGGCGGTGGCAGCACATGGGTGCTGCTCTGCCCAGAAGCTCACCTGAAGAGCTCTGTGCAGTGGTTTGGGGGTGTCTGTGAGGAGGGTTCAGTGGGGGAGTTGACCCCTCCTCCTCCTGAGTCAGGTTGGGGGAATGCTCATAGAGGGTCACCTGAGCCTGCAGAGAATGGGATAGGGTGGCAGATGTGCGGTGGCGTGACGGAGAGAGGAGAGCAGGCTGACATGGAAATGTGGGGCTGGCTGAGGCTGGTGGTGCCATCAGGAGAAGGTTAGGTGAGGTCAGGCACTTGGAGTCCTCCTCCGGTCCTCTCCCACCCATTATTGTGTGTGCTGTCCTTCACAGCAGCACAGTGGATGTTTATTCTCCTCTGCATGGCAGCCCTTAACTATGAAAAGACACTGCCATGCGTCCTTCGACTTCTGCTGAATGCCCCTTAATCCCGTAAACAGTTTGGCCCTTTTATGGTAGTAATCTCATTGGCCCCTGGGAAACACAGTGGGATTTGTAGCTTTGGGCTCACATTCCCAGGATTGGTCCTTGTGTCCCTCTGCCAGCATCCCACACTTCTGCCTGACGTTCTGTTGTGGCTTGTCTGTCAGCGTTGTGCTGCAGGGCATCTTTGTGTGAGGAAGGTGGAGTGTACAAGCCAGTTACCTTTCACTTGGGTCATGTACCCAGGTTTTTCTCTCCACACCTGGCCTTCTGACCTCTTGTGCGAGCCTCTTCTGGTGTCAGGTCCTGGCAGCGTTGATGAAAAGGTGTATTGTTTGTCAGGTACCGTTCCCAGTGCAGACCCAAATGTGGCCCCTTTCTCCAAGGGCAGTGTATTTTATTGAGCCTAAGACAAGTGGGGGATGACACCGTATAAATGGAAAAGTTTTAAGCTCTGTCTTAAAGGAGGTCTTCTGTTATGTGCTGGTTTGCCCACCCCTGGCTTTGGGGCTTCATCCAGCACGTGTAAGGGGGTGCCTGCTGGGAGGTGGCATATAGGACAGGGACAAGCTCTCGGGCAGCATGACTATTCGGGCTGCAGTGAATGTGGGAGGAGCAATCAGGTGGAGCATGGGCTGGGGTAGGACTCCAGACAAACAGCACAGGTGTCATCACAGAACATCTGACCCCATCCATACCATAGCTCTCCTCTCTGGTTCCACTGCATTCCTTTATATCAGGATTTTCTCCATACCTGTTGCTGTGTCTCCTGCAGTCCAGGTATCAAGGACATCCTGTATCAGGCAGCACCCATGTGCTGATGTGGCAGTATGACCTACACCCCAGTCAAATCCGGCATCATGTTCTGGGACAGTGTTGCTGTCATATCTGTTTGGTGGCCTTTAACTACTTAGGTTATTGTCATGGCTTTGCTCATTCCCCACACTCACCTCAGACTTTTTTTTTTTAAGATTTATTTTATTGTGTTGAGAGAAGGTAAGAGAAAGAGAGAGAGAGAGAAGGGGGAGGGCCCAGAGCAGTCTCCACAATTGTACATCATTATTTGTGACATAGTCTCATTCCACATAGGTAGATGTGGGGCTGCGTGTGGTGGGAACCAAACTGGGGACCTCCCACATGGGAGGTAAGAACCCTTACCACTGAACCATCCTGGCGGTTACCAGTTGTGCTACAGTTCATCATATGAGTTTGCATGGGCCAGGGCTGGGAATCGAACCCCGGACCTTGCAATTGAAAGGCAATTGCTCAACCATTGAGCCACCCCGGCATCCACAACCATCTGAGGCTTTCATTCTCCCATTTTGGGCTCTGTGTCTGCACTCAGCATTTCAGGTCTATGGCACTGTAATTATACATAAAATGAGAAAACATTTTATGGGCAGAATTTGTTAACCAGAAAGCTCTTCTTTAGTATTAATGTGGCCCCTAAAGAGAATTAGTGTTTTTATATAAGCCATCAGTGATTTTTCTGGAAATTATCTCTACCAAAATTAAGAAACTAGGTTAATTTATGTATGATTTTAGTATCTGCAGTGCTTAGACCTTAAAACTTGGGGTCTTAGGGTCCAATTTAGAATGATATCAGCAAGTGCTGCAGAGTCACACTGCAGGGTCACACTGCAAAGTAGTGGTGACACTTTGCATCTGGCTCTAGCTAGTTGTCCCCAATGTAATTGCCTTCTCCCACACGCATTTCAGCTCTTCCTTAGAGCCAGTTGCCCACCAGGACCCTGCTCAGCATCTCCCTTCCCCTGGAATGCCCATTCCCCTCTTCTCCACCTGGTAATTGTCTTCTCAGTGTCCACAGTCTACCCTTCTTGCACCCCCATCACATGTCCCCTTTGTGTCCTCTGTGAGTGGCTTTTTGAGCCTCAGGTGTAACACCTTCCAGGTGCTGTCATGTGTCCATGAACATGTCTGCCACAGAGTGTCACAGGACAGGACCAGGAGTTTGTTGTGTTTATCTTTTATGTTACCCACAGCACCAGTGTCTTATATAACGCAAGAACTCCCTAAATGTTTGCTGAAATGAGTGAGTGCTTCAGTTACCTGAGGTGAACAAATGAAATGGAAGTGACAAGAGATTTTTAAGGGGAACCTATAAATAGAAGGAAAACAGATTCACAAATTGGATCACCAAAAGAAAGTGATTTGACAAGAAAGGCAAGAGGAAGAGATCATGGGCTGCCCTGCTCAAACTCCTTTGGCTCTCTATTTGAGAACCTGCCGAACAAATTCACCACCAGGCAGTAATGAAACACAATGCTGGTTATAGAGCTGTCCATGAACATTCTTGGTTGATCTAACAATCTGTTTCAAAGTGGATTTGATATTTGATACCTTTTTTGGATACTATCCAGGGGACGTAGTTTTCTGAGATGCCAAAGGGACCTTGTGAGATACATGCAGAGAGATGCCTGGATAACTATCAGCATGACTGTGTGGGCGGGGCCCTGGGCACAGCTTCTCAGGGCTGGGTGTGCTGCCATGTGCAGTGAGGGAAAGAGGACAGCACAGCACACATGGGAACACGTGATGGTGACATGGGTACAGATAGAGGTGCTCCCAGCTGTTGTAAGCGTCTGAGTCTTGTGCTTGGCAGCTGAGCCGTCATGGGGACCTTACAGAGTCAAAGGCATTACTTTTTTTTTTTTTTAATAAAGATTTATTGTTTGAGAGAAGGTGAGAGAGAAGGGAGGAGGGCCCAGAGCAGTCTCCATAGTTGTACATCATTAGCTGTGACATGGTTTCATTCCACACAGGTGGATGTGGGGCCATATGAGGTGGCAGTTGAACTGGGGGCCTTCTGTATGGGAGGCAAGAACTTTCGCTACTATCCCAATGGTCACCAGTTGTGCCACAGTTCAGCGTATAGGTTTGCATGGGCCGAGGCTGGGATTTAATCCCTGGATCTTGTGGTTGCAAGGCAAGTGCTCAACCTGCTGAGTTATTTTGGCATCTCTCACAGGCATTGCTTTTTCTGCCTTCATAGGTTATGTCACTTAATCCTCATTTCAGTCTTTGAGGTGGGAATTATTACCCTTGGTTTACAGATTAGGAAGCTGTTTTAACAAGGTTACACACCACGTAGCTTTAAATATGAGGGCTGGAAATTGAGCCCAGGTGTCGCTCTAAAGCCAGTACTCTTTCAGAGTCAGAGAGGTATTTGGGAAAGAGAATCAGCAGGACTCATGGTTGAACTGAAACTCCTAAAATGTGAACCTTGGGGAAGCTGGGATGGCTCAGCGGGTTAAGCACTCACTTTGCAGCCCCGGAGCCTGAGGATTGAATCCCAGCCCCGGCCCATGTGGACCCATATACTCAACTGGGGTGTGCCTCCATTTCAGTTCTTGCCAGGGCCTGTGTGGGAGGCTCCCAGCCTAGTTCCTGCCCTGTGCAGCCCCGCACCCACCTGTGGAATAAAACTACGGTATATGGAAAACTAATGCTGTCAACTATGGAGACTGCTCTGGGCCCTCCCCCTTCTCTCTGTCTCTCTCTCTGTCAAAAAACAATAAAAATAAATCTTTAAAAAAATGTTAACTCTGATGGGAGTCTGAGGTTTGGCAGAGATATGGAACAAGGAGAACTTAGATTGCTGACATGTAATTTGGTGTAGGTTGCTTTGATCATGTTGAAACAGTTTGAAATTGTCTCCAAACTTGAATTTGCTCTTACTCAGCAACCCAGCAGTTACCCAACAACCCAACAATCCCACTTCCAAACTCTCCTTGACAGACTCTTACACCAGTGTCCTGGGAGGTTATATGCAAAGTGCTCATAGTACTATTGTTCAAAATGAAAAAGTACAAATAATTCATACCCATCAACAAGAGAGTAAGTAAATTGTGGAATATTATATAGCAGTGAAAGTGAAGGAGCTACAGCATTTTTATCAATAGGGATAAATCTTATGGGGAAGCCGGATGGCTCAGTGGGTTAAGTGCTCACTTTGCAGCCCTGGAGACCAAGGATTGAACCACGGCCCCAGCCCGTGTGGACCCATATGCTGAGCTAGGGAGTGCCCCCAGTTCAGTTCTCACTGGGGTGAAGACCCCGGCCCAGTTCCTGCCCTGTGTAGCCCCACTCCCACCTGTGGAATGAAACTATGTGGAAAAACAAATGATATGCAAATATGGAGATTGTTCTGGGCCCTCCCCCTTCTCTCTGTCTCTGTCTCTGTCAAAAACAATAAAAATAAATCTTTAAAAAAAAAAAAAATAGGGATAAATGTTAGAAATATAATTAAAGTTAAAATCAAGTTTTAAAAGCATACAAGAGCATCATATTTTAGTATAAACAAGACTAAATTACGCAGTTTGTAAGAATATGTGGATATGTGGCTAACCTATCATTAAAAGCAAGGGAATAATGACACAAAAGTCTAGTGCTAACACTTAGAGACCTAGTAGCATTGAGAGAGCATCAGCGATGCTGCTAGTGATTTATTTCCAAAGTTGAGGGATGGTTCCCGTGTGTATATTTTATTAAGCTTTATAACATATGTATATGTATATATATGTACGTATATATGATGTGTGTGTGTGTGTATACACACACATACACACACACATATAACATTCTTTTGTTTGTGTTAGATATTTCATAATTTTTAAAACAGAAAAAAATACCAAGACTGAGAATTAGAAGGGGAATTTGGTTCCTTGATGGTTTAGAGAAATTCTGAAAGGGCTGCCTTGATCTGAAGATAAAAGCTCATTCATGGGAATGTTGGCATGAGCACAACAATCATGTTAGAAGGAGCAGAATTTCAGAGTAGGGACGATGGCGGGAGTGCAGACCTGGATCTGTTACCACCTGCCTCAGTTTTCTCTCCTCTAAAACAGGAGTTGTAATATTTGCCTCACAGGGTTGTTGTGAGGATTAGACAAGACAGTGGAGGTAACACACGGGGTACAGTACGAGACAGAGTAATTACACAGTAAATGGTGACCTTGAAATCAAGATGTGTGCTCATCAGGGTGCACACTCCTGGGGATGTTTTAAGGAGTGTAAGCCCGACCTTGTCCTCTATGGGCACAGGGTTGACAACGTGGTTCAGTTAACAAGAGAAATGTAGAAAAGGGCTTGAAAAAAAAATCAGTCTTGTTTAGGCTTAACCAAAGCTTACTGTTATAGTTACTATCAGGATTGACACAATCACTTTAAATCAGTCTCTTTTATTTCTTTTTTTCCTTATAATTTCAGCACTGGGAAATTTGGTGCTTGTTTCATACCAGGACTTTGTAAGCAAAGCGACCTAACCTTGTACGCATCACGGCCAGGGCTGCGGCTATGGAAGGCTGATATCCAGGGGGCTGTTCAAGCCACGTTTATCTTAAAAGATGTCTTTGCCGGAGGAGTGAAACCTTTCGAACTGTACCCGCGCCTGGAATCCTGTGACAGGACAAGTGGCAGCCTACCTGAGAAAAACCTGGGGCTTGTTTCGTGTTTCTTCCAAGAAGGCTGGGTGTTGAGTTGGAATGAATATAGTGTTTACCTTCTAGACACCATCAACCAGGTACATGGGGTGGCTACATGGTCTCAGTGTCTTAAGGCAAGGGGATGCTGGGCTATGGCTTCCTCTCCTAATGCTGGAGGGGACAGTGTAGGTTCTAGTCCTTTCATTTTTTCCTCTGGGCCAGTCAGGGAAATCAGATGAAGGTTTGGTTATTTTTGTAAATTTGAAAAAAATTGTGCCAAGAAATTGTGTTTTGTTTGTTTGTTTAAACACAAAATTATAAACTTGTTCCTCATAGCCTGTTTGGATCATATTTTTTCCTGACAACCAGTGACTATGAGCGAATTCAGTGAAGATGCAGACATGACAGACACAGTGACAGAGTCCCGTCCTAGGCCTCCCAGGACGATGCCAGGGGGTTTGGGGGTCTCATTTCTGCTTTCTTTCCATCCTGTTTTTTTACTCAATCAGCCAGATTATTTTGCCTTTTTTTCCCCACTTTACTTATTGATGTATTTTGGACAACTTAACCAGCGTCATTAAATCATGGTAGGAAACAATGTTTGTTCATGCGTAAATCAGGATTGTAACAGATTATTACCTTTAGAGACAGATAAGAACTAAAAAAACCAGCTGTTCCGTTTCAGTCTCTCCTCATCTTCAGAGTGGAGCTTTTGCTTTTTCTAGATGACCTCCCACTTCCATCCTCCGCCCCATCCTTTCTGTTCGTGTCCTTCCCTAAAGCCAGTGGGCCTCTGACAGACACCTTTCCTTTCACAAGCATAGCTTTGCTGTGGACATGGAAGGTTTTCTTACTTGGTGTGTGTCAACAGAAAATGAATTCACTTGCACCACATGGAAGCCTTCTTTTTTTTATTTAATTTTATTAAATTTATTAGGGTGGCATTGGTTATTAAAACTATATCGGTTTCAAGTGTACAGTTCTATAATATATCATCTGTATATTGCATCATTGAAGCTTCCTTAATTACTTTTCTCTGCTGGACCTGGTGTTGCTAGTTTGGTAGAAAAAAAGCTTACCTGAGGAGGACGGATCAGGCTATAAGCTTCTTCCTCTAGAGGGATTCTAGCCAGTTCAGCCTCCTAAGCAGCTGCTTGTCTCCTGCCCGGCTTGGCTTGCTTACCTGGAATGTGGGAGGGGAGGCTGAGTGGCATAGGTTCCACCCAGGTGCCTTTTTGTCCTTAAGGAACATTCTGAAAGATGTCTTTGTGTTCTTCCCCAATTACAGAGAACTTCTCTTCTTCCTCTGGGTTCTCTTTGAACTTAATTCTACTTACTAATTAGTGGGGTGAAGATGCTTGATAATTGTATATCCATTTCTCTCTTCTGAGAGTTCCCCAGTGTGTTCTCCAAAAGGTGCAATTAACTTCATTTTACAGGTGGAGGAATGGAGACAGAGGGCTGTCCTTGAGCAGGTGTGGCCACCATCAGAGCCTGGACTGAAAGACAGCGTGATAGACAGCTTGCAAACTAATGTCACGTTTCTAGCTGTTCATCAGGATTGGTTAAGAATAACAAAGAACTTAGACCCTTCTCTTTTCTACAGTGAACTGGCCTCTTATTTGGGCTCAATCAGGATGTCCTGTGTTTTGTTTTGCTGTGTGCGTTGATGTGACATTGGGGGGACCCTCTCTCCCTTTGTTTACTGATTCAGAACTGGGACCGAGTGGGTGCTGGTCTCTCCCACAGGGGGACCTAGACCTGTCGGCACGTAGTCCAGCCCAGGGGTGACATGCTGGCCTGGGGTTTGAGGAAAGTGGAGTGAGCAGTGAGGAGTCCTGGGCATTGCCCCAGAGGGTGAGAATGCTTCCAGGGAGGTAGCATTTGAATCAAGTTGGAACTGTCCCAGGAGCAAGGGACAGGAAATGTATTCAGGCAGAGGCATGATATCATGGGAAACAAGGTGGGCTTGGACTGACCACTGCATGCACCTGAAACATGGTGGTATGAGCCTTGCTCCAGTCCTCAGGGGGGCGCTCCATGCCATAGTGAGGGAGGGGCAAGGAGGATGTGGTCCAGGGCATAGCTGGGAGGTGGGGAGAGCCTGCTTGCTCAGTCACGTAAATTTACTGGTGAAGTATACAGCCCCAAGTCACGTGTCTATCAGCTGTTATTTGGTTTTGGATTAAATTACTCTACGAAGTAGTCCGTGAAGTCACTACACAGTGCTGGCACCCTCGGACTTGCTTGGGTTCCTACACTTGCTCATGTCCTCTGAACTATTGGTATTATATTGCCTGGTTTTGTGATTTGTTTTGTTTTGTTTGTTTTTGGACAGGCCACAATTGCTGGTTTGGAAGGATCAGGTGATATCGTGTCTGTTTCCTGTACAGAAAATGAAATATTTCTCTTAAAGGGAGATAGGAACATTATAAGAATTTCAAGCAGGCCTGAAGGACTGGCATCAATAGGTTTGTACTTGTCATAAATGCACTGTGTGTATATAATTGCCATTTGTAGTTTATAAAACTTAACATTTTGCTAGTTAAGTGCTTGTAGCTGTCTAATTAAGGAGGTATCTAGAGAGTTTATGATTTTTAAAATATTGTTCACAGAACTTTTCTTGAAGGTTACTTTCTTTACAGCCTATGCTAGATGGGGTCTCCCACTTGGTGGAGTTGCTTCCAGGAATCTGGAGGGTGGGAGGTTGGGTGAGGAGGAGGGAGACTGAGTGCCCGCTTGACAGATCCCTTACACTCTGGACATCATGTGGTTATTGCTCCAAAAGAGAATTGCGCAAGATTTCAGAACATTTAAGTCTGTCCTGTGGGACCATACAAGTGTCTTTTACCCTCAACACATTTCTCCCTGCAGTGTAATATTATCTTCTGTGCTCTTGCCTTTTTATTGTAATTCATATAAGCCCAGATTCTAGTGAGCAAAGATCTTAGTATGTATTCTCATGCACACATCCACGGTACTTTGTGTGTTTGAGGCTGGTCAGTGAACTTGTTCCTGATGGCTATGGAAGCAGCTGTGTAGCCCCTTCCCCACGCTCCCTCCTCCCCATTTCCCTCCCTGTCCCTCCTCCTCCCTCACTCTTCTCCACCCGCTCCTCCCTCACTTACTTGCTGTGTCCCAGAGGCTGCTGAGCACTTAACATTCACAGTCTTACACAATACTCAGAACATCCTCATATGAAAGGTCCTGAGGAAGCTGAGGCTTAGCAATGTGCAGGGAGGGTCCCAATGACCCTCACACCAGGGTGCATTTGTTTGCCCTCTCAAGTTCACAGAGCAGTGTCACAGGCATCCTGTTTGACTCTCCTAACAAGCCTGTCACCACCTTGCTGCCTGGGGTTGGAGTGGCCTTGTCCCTTCCTTGCTTGCTGTTTACCTCTTGTCATCATTTAGGGGTGCTGTGCTGGGTGGGCTCCTGTAGTCCAGGCTGCCAGCTCCCTGGCGCGGCTCCGTGCACTTGCTGTGTCAGACACCACACATGGGGGTGCTCCCAGATGCAGTCTGCCTCAGTTGTGGCACTGCCCTCTGCCCCCATGCCTCTCCTCTCCTCTGTAGCCTACCAGTTATTCAGGGCCCAGTTGAGTGGCCACTGCATCTGTGGTATTTTCTCTTGAGCGCCTCTGTAAGTCATCTCTCATTGTCCTCACTGAGTTCATGGGGCTTGTTGCTACCGTTGTTCTGAGTTCAGAGTCCTTTTCTTTCCATTTCCTTATCCTCACAAAAGTAGACAGTTTTTGGTTGTAAGGATTTTGTGACTCACCTTTGTGACCCTAATACAGCACATGGTATGTCAAAGGCCTCAGTGCATGTGTGTTAGTAAGTGGTGTCCTCATTTTACAGATTAGAAAACAGGGTTGGGGTGGCAGGTGACAAGCCCCAAATCACCATTCCGATTTCTGCTTCAGTGGCATTTCCTCTGCTTCCTGTTACTCAGAAGGTTGACCTTTTGTCGTGGCTTTAGACTCACCCTGTTTCTGTGATGTCTCTTGGCCACTGGCCATCTTCACTGTTATTTCTCCTCTGTTCGGCACCAGTCAATGTCCAAATAACCGCAGAAGGGTGCGGGGTTCCTGGACAGGAAGGGGCAGCCAACCACAAACCTCAGGGCCATGGAGGCAGCAGGTGTCCTGCCCTTGGGCATGGGAGGGGTGAAGGCTGCCAGGATGAGGCCTGAATGGGATGTTACTATAACTTTTTATCTTTCTGTGATGCTAACAGGAAACTCTAAATTACAGTCTCACATTAGCCAGATATGGAGCACGTGGAAAGATGCACATATAGAAAGAGCTGCCTTGGTCCTGAATTAGTCTCTTAGGAGACAGAGATAGGAGAGTTAATTACCTGAGTTACCGAGGGCACATTGGGATGACAGTCACTTCAGAGTTATCTTCTTTATGAAAGAGCAGGAGCTCTGACTTGCGTTTCTGAGCTGGTACCTGACCGGGTAGTCCGGGCAGTGCAGTTTGCAGAGGAGAAGTGACACGGAGCCATGAGGCTGAGCAAGGCCTCATCTGCCCCAGGCCTTTCTGTGGTGATGGAAATGCTCTGTGGCTGCACTGTCAGGCAGGTGGCCACTGTCTACACGTGTGCTTGAGGTGTGGCAACTGCAACTGAGGAACTGAATTGTAAACTTTGTTTCACTTTAATCCATTTGTATTTACATAGCTACATGGCTAGTGGCCATTGTACTGCACAGTGCTGCTCTAGATCGATGTCTGCAGGCAGCTTGTGGGATCTTCAACGGTTCACCCCCACCCTGGGCTTCACTCTGCAGGGCCCTGTTCTCCTATTCCCCAGTGTCTGCCCTTGACAACCCCACAGAGAGCAAGGAACCCTGTGTGGCTAGGTGGTGGTCATGTCTGAGCACTTAGAATGGTATCTGGCACTAGTAGGTACTCTATAACAAAGATAGCCAAGTGCATCAATGGAGGCTACAGTCCTGTGTTGAGGGGACTGTGGCTAGAACCAGTCTGGCCCTGGTGATCTTCTGGTGTCATGTTGGGAGAAGTATAAGTCCATAGAGGGGGAAACTTGCTGGCTCTTAGTTGTGGGGACAGCACAGGACAGGACATTTGCTACTTGCTCCCCTCAGTCTGCCCCCTGTCCCAGACAATGACCACTTTAATGAATGTGTCTGTCTTAAGTTCATCCTAGTGAAAAATTATCTTCCCCTCCATACACCTTTTTCAAATGCCCTTTAAGTAACGTTATTCAACGTGTGGGGTGGGTGAGAAAGCACTGAGCCCTTTGCATACACAGGCATCTGCCCTCATAAGTGACTCATGAATCAGTGGGACATGCTCTAGCCTTAGCAGCATTCCCTTCCTGCCCAGTTACTTAGAGACAGCTATGGCGACTTCCTGGTTTTGGAACATGAGCTTCCTAGAGGACAAAAACCGTTCATTCACATCTTTTGTGTGATTCTTTCACTTTGCTAGTTTCTCTGAATTCATCAGGCTGGCTTTAGGGTAGGTTAACGGGAGTAAAAACACGTCCCCTTCTCCCAGATAACCACCACTGAAACTGAACCCCCTTTCTCAGCACGAGACGGCCTGGAGCCCCCAAGATCTGCTACACAGGCCCCTGGGCAGTGTGTGGAGAAGCCCACAGAGAAGCCAGTGGGGACCGTGGCTCCTGAGACGAGTCTCAGGGGCACGTCTGTGGCCAGCGAGCCGCGGAGCCGCAGTAGCTCACTCAACTCCACCGATAGCAGCTGTGGACCCCCAGCAGCCCCAGAACTGGGCAGAGGCAGCCAGCCCACCACACAGAGGTTCAGCACCATCAGCTCGGAGGACTTCGACCAGGAGCTTGTTGTGAAGCCTCTCAGGGTGAAAAAGAAGCGGAGGAAGAAGACAGGTGGGTCTGTGGCCCTGTGCACACTGGTGCCTTCCCCTTGGGGTCTTGGGAATGCAGCACTGTCTGTCTCCCTCTAAGAGACATCCATGCCATGCTGCATGTCACACACATGTGTCTAGCATCCTGTGGTTTAAATAGTGACACCTGTGCACTGAGCGCCCTGCCTGATGGGCCTGGGTTTTCTGCTTTCCAATATTTAAATAAAAATCTTACTTGTATACATTGTTTATCAGACCTGAGTCTGTGAACCTGGGTGGAAAGTCAGGGAAATAAGAATTAGGCTGGCAGCTGGATGGCTCATTTTTTGTTCAGTGCTGGATATGTTATCAAATACAGGATTTAACATTGAATATCTTTTAACTTTTTACCCTTTGGTGCCTATTGAGCCTCTTTAGCTAAAGATCACTGCAATATTGAAGGAAAATGTTAGCAGATTCCTAAGCATTTTAATGATTTTTAAAAGTTGGTCTGTGATTCATTTGTTCCTCTTTTTATTATTTAGCATTCTGTGAGTGAGGCCTCGGGGCCCATCATGTGTAGGATATTTTCATCTACTTAAAACATTCCTGTGTTGGGATAGTTAGTCCTCAGGAGATTTATTCTTCATCTGTTAAACATCCTTCATTTAAAATGTATATTTTTTTAAGTCAGAATTTTGTTTTTTAGTTCATGTCTTTATGTAGAGCCATCCCTCATTTTAAATGTTTTTGTTTTAAATCAGAAGGTGGAAGCAGGACCACCTGCCACAGTTCCCTTGAATCGACTCCCTGCTGTGAGTTTCCTGGTGAAAGCTCCCAGTCCATGAACACAGACCTGCTATCTGTGACCTCAAGCTTGTGCAGCATCACGGACCAGCTGAGCATAGGGTCTCCTGACCAGGAGACCAGCCTTAGTGGTGAGAACGGTGTCCTGCAGGGAAGCAATGACCCTGATGCATTTAGTGTCCTGGAGGTGCCTGAACTGGCTTCTGACTTACTGAATGAAGAGGATGACAGTGGAACTGAAATCTCACAACATAACCACATGGACGAGCTAGAGCCGCACACTGCGGTGTTGAGTTCACTCTCGCAGGCCAGGGAAGACCTGAAAGGAGGTGATGTCACAGAACTGGAGGAGCCCTGTTCTGTGCACCACGGACCGAGCAGCAGGCAGTCTCCCTGCCAAGAACAGGACCACTCTGCTGAGGCCCAGGAGACGGGGGTATTGGAGCCTGGTGACCCCCAAAGCCCATTTTCTGAAGCACCCTTCCAGGACTCCCCCTCAGTGTCTCCCAGCCTCCACTGGGCCCCCAGTACTGAGGGCTGGCTGCTGGGGACCAGAGCTGATGAAGGCAGCCCTGAGGAGCTCGATGGTGAGCAGGGCTTCCTAGCCCAAGTGGGGGCCCTTGGCCACCTCAGCTCAAATCCCTGGCACACTGTCACTGATGATGACACAGGCCAGAAAGCAGTGGTTACTTCTGAATGTGACTTGGGAAGTGTGGGCACACAAGCAACTCCGTTGGTCTGTGCCTTGGTGGCCAGCACCTGTGAGCCTCTCTGTGAGCCGCCTTCAGGGGACAAGGTGGTGACATCCAGTGATGAAGAGGACATCTATGCCCAGGGGCTGCCTTCCTCATCCTCAGAGACAAGTGTGGCAGAGCTTTGGGGTATCCATTCCCTGCAGGACCTGAGCCAGCCAGCCCCCGATGACACTCGGCTGCTGAAGTCAGAGCAGGTGTGTGGGCTTCTTAAGGGAAATCGCTGGCAAATGGATTATTTTTCTTCTTATGGAAAGAAATTCTATTTCTACTGCAAAACCTGCAGGCCAGACATTTTGAAGTCTGGGTTGGGGGTTCCCTGCATTGGAATGGCTCGGACGAGGGCTGACCTGTTGTGCCCTTGCTCAGGAAGCCACCTTGCCAGCAACACAGCATCTCCCCTGACATAAGTGCTCATGTTAGTCATCCCAGAAAACCAGGGCTCAAGGCCCGGCACTGGTGGTGGAGAAGGCGAGCTCTAGGCGGGTGGGAGGCAGGGAGCCAGCAGCAAGAGCCCAGCCCTTCGAACGACTGTGTCCTCAGCTGCCAAGCAGAAGGCTAGGGCTCCCCAGAGGCTTTGCCGAGACCAACAAGGGGGTCCAGTGTCCTGCGGGTGCACTAGCCCACACAACCAGGAGACAACCAGTAAATATCTTTGGGCATTTGATATAAGAAAGTGATTGGTAAAAAGTGCTTACTTTCCTTAGCAAGTAATTATGATTAGAAGTATTTGGTTTTATTTTTAAATTTTTTATTTACTTATTGTTGTTTAAAGATTTATTGTTGGGGAAGCCGGGATGACTCAGTGGGTTAAGCACTCACTTTGCAGCACTGGGGACTGAGGATCGAATCCTGGCCCCGGCCCGTGCAGACCCATGTGCTGAACTGGGGAGTTCCCCCAGTTCAGGTCTCTCTCTGTCTCTGTATCTCTCTCCTCTCTCTCTCTGTCAAAAACAAACAAACAAAAAAAGATTTATTGTTTGACAGAGAGAAAGAGAAAAGAGGGGGGCAGAGCAGTCTCCATAGTTGTACATCATTAGTTTTTCGACATGGTTTCATTCCACATAGGTGGATGTGGGGCTGCACAGGGCAGGAACCAAACCAGGGGCCTTCTGCATGGGAAGAACGCCCCAGTTCAGCATATGGGTCCACATGGGCCGGGGCCGGGACTGGTCCCTGGACCCCGCAGCAACAAGGCAAGTGTTCAACCTCTGAGCCATCCCGACTTCCCCTCAGTTTTAAAATGACCCATGATTGGCAACTTTTCCTAGTAAGTTGATGTGAGTATGAACTTTCAGCTGCTGGATCTTTCAGTGCCAATAATGTATGACATCTGGGCAACTCTCCCATGTGCCAGGCACCATGCTGAGCCCTTCCCAAGTTTAACTCATTTACTCCTCTGAAAACAAAACAAGTGCACACTGTTGTGGTCTCTGTTTTTTGAAGGAGGAAACTGGGACTCAGGACATACGAATGGCTTGCATGGATTGTGGAGCAAGTGAAGGGCAGGGCTGTCCTGGGACCCCTGTCAGCCTCTGTGCTGACCCGCCTGCAGAGCGAAGCACATACTTACTGGTTTTAAAACCTTGAGCTGGCAGGCTGGGCCTCCCTCCCTCCCACATCCTTCCGCTCAAGGCCTCTCAACTGTGGGTCATCAGTCTCAGTCTCAAGGTGGATCCAGACATGGGTGTGGATCATCTCCCTGAGTGGCTCGGGTGATGGGATGAGCAAAGTACAGGACTGGGCATTCACAACAGGACCACTACCCCCAGTGCCAGCAGTACCAGGCAGATGGGTCTGTGGGCATGGCCCGTGGGGATTGTGGGCCAGAACTTTAGGAAAGGCCGTCCCCAGGGAGAGGGAGCCTGGCACTTAGAAGACCTCTCCCTTGCTTTCATGCCTCTGACCCCCGATCCCCAACCCCTCCAGATAGCTGGAAAGCCAGGACACTGGCGGTTTGGGGAGTGGATAAGGCTTGTCATGCGAGCAGGGCCAGGCTAAGAAAGGTGGGGCCCTGTTCTCTTTGAAGCAGTTACCTTCCAAATGTTGGTAATTGTGCAAATATATTGATTTCTTTTGCAGTTTTAGAAAGTTGAAGTACAAAGATTCTGTTTAGCTTTGATTTTTAAAAGAATCCTAATAACTGAACCTTAGTCTACAAAATTCAGTCAGTCAGAGCGTCTTGGCCAGATTTCTGTCAGCCATAGTGTGTGCCTTGTGCCTGACAATCAGGACAGTGCTTGAAAATGTGATGGAAAGCAAAGGTCGCGGCAGTGCTGTATGTCCTATGCAGCTGTGAAGCTGTGACAATTTGACATACACAACACCAATTTGTGTGAAGTGTTCGGGAATGTGTCTGTGGAGCAAAGAAGCCAGGACCTTCTAATGTAAGCACTATGAGAGGAAGATGTTGTAATGTGACTAGTGTGATCGGTGGTGCTGTGGGGCTGAGAGCTTTTGTTAGAGCGGGGTCTGGAGTCCACAGAGTAGGGGCAGGCCTCTGAATGGCTTCAGTGATAGTGGTGACATCCCTCATGCTTTTCTGTGGACAGCAGTAGCTAGCTACATGGAGCTGCGTCATCTTCACACATTCACCAGGCTCTGTCCTTAGTTTGCAGAAAGTTGGATGGTCTACTCCGGCCCGGGTTATGGCATCCTCAGTCTGGCCATCTCCGAGAAGTACATCTGGTGCCTGGACTACAAGGGCGGCCTGTTCTGCAGCGCGCTGCCGGTCGCTGGGCTGCGCTGGCAAAAGTTCGAGGACGCCGTCCAGCAGGTGGCAGTGTCGCCCTCAGGTTGGCCTCGCAGCGCCCCGCCTCCCACCCAGGTGCAGCCGCCTTACACACACTGTCCCTGGGGCAACTCATCACTCAACACACCTACCTTTCCCCGCAGGTTTGAGGGTTTTTCCCCAGAGAACATGCATTGCTTCATTTGATAGTTAATTAAACAGTGTAAATGGAGGTGTGGCTTGAGTTTTTGGCTTTTCATTAGTTGCAGTGGTAACACATGAACATATTATTGTAAGCTACACAGCTTGAATTTTGAGGGGATTTTTTGAGAGATAGTAACATGCTAACTCCTTATAAAAGTAAAATGCATTATATTTCTTAGTATTGCTTTAAAGCAGCTGAACTAACGGAGGTGGGCCTGTGCATGTGTTGGATATGTTTAGACTGTTTGGTTTCCTTTTTAAAAGTTATTTTAAAGTGAGATATATGTGGTCTTTGGGTGGATAACTTACTTCTTGACTGTAAAGAGAAAATACTTTTTTTCTTTCATGCCATGATTGGGCTATTTTTAGTAAATTGGAGCAGAAATTTTCTGAATGAGGTTCTGCTGGAATGAAGTACCTCCCTTATCTGCAGTCATTTGCTCCTCTGTTTTGTCCTGATGTTGGTCACTTTACCTATCTGGGGGGAGGTTTGGTAGAACAGAAATGTACCCGTGTACCTTTGTCGTACCTGGTTGATGGCTAGAACATTAGAAGGGAAGTCATAAACCAGTCCTCTGTGATTTTTCGGTGGATTTCTCTTAACCCTCCCTGGCTTTTGTCACCACTTAAAATACTAGCTTTGTTTTGTGTCTTTGCTTATTTGAAGAATAGTTCTCCTTAGAGACTGACTGAGATCATAACCAACTCCCATTGGGTGGCATTATGTAATTGTGCATTTTTATTCTTTTTCTATCATTTGCGTTTGGGTTCATCTCCCTAGCCACTGAGAAACTGGTTCTTTTCTGATTATTCTTTTTTTTTTTTTTTTTTTAAGATTTTTATTGTTTTTGACAGAGAGAGACAGAGAGAAGGGGGAGGGCCCAGAGCAGTCTCCATAGTTGACAGCATTAGTTTTCCATATAGTTTTACTCCACAGGTGGGCGCGGGGCTGCACAGGGCAGGAACTGGGCCGGGGGCTCCCACATAGGCCCCGGCAAGAACTGAACTGGGGGCACACCCCCTTTCAGCATATGGGTCCATATGGGCCAGGGCCGGGATTCGATCCTCGGTCCCCAGGGCTGCAAAGCGAGGGTTTAACCTGCTGAGCCATCCCAGCTTACCCCTGATTATTCTATTAATTACCTGTGTTTCCAAACCATTCAGTCCCATGGCACCCTAGTAAGCGCTTCATGTTCACCAGGTTACTGTTCTCGGCTGTGACAGCCCACAGTGGGCACCAGAGCCCTGTGCCCATGGCATTCAGGCCATTTTGCCAGCTGGGCCAGCTGTAGCTGTGTTGCTTCCACTATTCCTACAGCTCTTCATGTCAGACCCTCTAGTGCTCGAAGCCACAGAGCAGGCAGGCAGGTGGTGGCTGATGATTCAAATCTGGGTGCTTCCGGCTCTTTTCCCAGTTGAGGTTGAAGCAAAAGGTGGAGTGTCTTAGAACTCTCTCTTCCACAGCACCCAGAAGGAAGTCTTTGTGTCAGTAATTCTCAGTATTTTTTGGACAGCAACTAGAATTTGTATTTTCACAGGAGCCCTCCTCTGGAAGATTGAACAGAAATCTAACCGGGCTTTTGCCTGTGGGAAGGTGACCATCAAGGGGAAACGGCACTGGTATGAAGCCCTGCCCCAGGCGATATTCGTAGCACTGAGCGATGACACGGCCTGGATCATCAGGACAAACGGAGACCTGTACCTGCAGACAGGTAATGGGGGCTGGGCTCAGGTGCCCTGTTGTGGTGTAACTGCTCCGGGCTCAGAACAGTCACAATGACTAAGAGGCTGAAAATCCGTTTAAACTTGCAGACTTTTTTTTGGAAGAGAGGATGTATGTGCCTTTGGGTTTCACCCAGAACAACTTGGATTTTAACCAAGACAAATTCAGGGCAAGAATTAAGAGGATTACTGAATTAGGTCCACACACAGACCCTTGCTCTCCTTGTAGCTCACCACCGCATGGCCTGTAATCAGACCTTCAGAGGAAAGAGTCACAGCAGCAACTTTAGAGCTGTTTTCCCTGTGGCTATGGCTGGTTTTCAGCCAGGTCAGAGCCCTGCTTCTTACTTACATGTGGGTCAAGAGAAAACAATGAGAGATCATTTGTTCTAAAAAGCATTTCAGAGATGCCAGGATAGTTCAGCGGTTGAGTGCTTGCCTTGCAATCGCAAGGTCCAAGGTTTGATTCCCAGCCCCAGCCCATGCAAAACCATGTGCTGAACTGCAGCACAACTGGTAATCACCAGGATGGCAGTGAAGGTTCTCACCTCCCATGCAGGAGGCCCCCGGTTTAGTTCCCACCCCACATGACCCCACATCCACCTGTGTGGAATGAAACCATGTCACAACTAATGATGTACAATTATGGAGACTGCTCTGGGCCCTCCCCACTTCTCTCTCTGTCTCTCTCTGTCTCTCACCTCTCAAACAGAAAAAATAAATCTTTAAAAATAAATAAAATAAAAAGTAATTCACCTTATCCTAGGAACTGCCCTGAGGAGAACCTTTAACTGCTGAAAGACACACAAGGGGACTTGTTTATTATAAATAAACTGTAATGAGAGTCAGTGTTTATATGCTGTCAGCAAAGTGAGATACAAGTTTCCCAGAGCAGTGTGATGCATCAGTGGGTAGGAGGGTTGTGTTTAGGAACTATTCTTTGGTTGTCAGGAGGCCATATTGGATTTATATGAAATCAATCCTGTAACCAATTAGTGTTGCTGATGCCAAGAGAACGTTTTAATCTCTGTTATGGATTATCAGCCAGGACTGCTTGCTTCTCTGAGGTTGAAGGCCCTCGAACATCTGGCTATCTCAGATGTGGGATAGGAGGCATACCCAAGAACTTCCTGCCTGAGCCCTAGGGTCAGCCTCACCAGCTTCTGGGCCACATGCCGGCCTGGTGTCTCCAGTTGGGTCCTCTGTCACCTTCTGGGCCACATGCTGGCCTGGTGTCTCTAGTTGGGTTCTCTGTCACCTTCTGGGCCACATGCCGGCCTGGTGTCTCCAGCTGGGTCCTCTGTCACCTTCTGGGCCACATGCCGGCCTGGTGTCTCCAGCCGGGTCCTGTGTCTCCTTCTGGGCCACATGCCGGCCTAGTGTCTCCAGCCGGGTCCTATGTCTCCTTTTGGGCCACATGCCGGCCTGGTGTCTCCAGCCGGGTCCTGTGTCTCCTTCTGGGCCACATGCCGCCTGGTATTTCCAGGCAGGTCCTCTGTCTCCCTTCAAGGGAAAATAGCTCTGGAAAGGCACATGTACGTCCAACTGCCAGAGGTGTTTGAGCTTCATTCCTGGTGGAGAAACAGTTTGCTTCTGGCCTGGGGTGAGGAGCAGGTGACCTCCTAACCAGTAGCACTTTAGGGATCACCAGGCTGTGATTCTAGATGAGCCAAATTGCACCCCCTCTTTCTGGGTTAGAGTGTTAGCTGGCCCAGGGTTCTGTGGTATATGAAGGTCGTGGGTACTCCTACCTAGTTGGTACAAGGACATTTATTTGAGAACTGCTTGTGTGACCAGTTGGGGAGCTCACTGGGTTACTGAGACTTAACTGTAGGCTGAGGCCGCAGAATATGGGGCTGTAGGTGACAGCTATCTTGCCAACTCCCCCAGCAGTGGCTTTCAAACTCATTAGAGGCTATAAAGAGGCAGGGAGACAGGGATGCTGAAGCCTGGCCCTGCCACATCCTTGAGTGTGATGGACCTTGCTGTTCATCTAGGAAATTTGGGATTTACGTTTGAGCTGTGGAACAACCACCACACACACACCAAGTAAAAGCATGGAGAGGGGCCCCTCTGTTGGAGCAACTCTGAGAGGCTGGCTAGTTGGCTCTGAGGGCCACTGCCAGTCACATGGAAGAGCGTCTCTGAGCAGCTGTCATGGGCCTGGGTCCTCCTGCTCAGGGTCTAGCTTCTCTTCTGCTCTGGGCTTTCATGTTCTTTCAAGATATCTTAAGACACCAGAGGATTCTGAATTATTATTCCTTTGGTTTTCAGAAGCATCTGAAAGTCCTTCAAATAGACATTATACTTAAACACAATTAAACCATTGTATATTGAATAGACTTTAAGAAAGTAAAGCACTTACAAAAGAATAAAGGAAAATACCAGAAAGGAAAAAGAAGTAAACAATAAAAATGAAGTGTGAGATCCTGACTATGTCCTTGGGGGCTTCCTGTCCATCTCCCTGACAGGTCTCAGCGTGGACCGCCCCTGTGCCAGAGCCATGAAGGTCGACTGTCCATACCCACTGTCCCAGGTCACAGCCCGGAACAGCGTGGTGTGGGCACTGACAGAACAGAGGGCCCTCCTCTACCGGGAGGGTGTCAGCAGCTTCTGTCCTGAAGGGGAGCAATGGAAATGTGACATCATCAGGTACTAGTTGGGAAGAGCGGAGACAGCCTCAACCCTCTGTTTGTCCCACCTCTTCTTTGTCAGCTGGACTCTCCTTTCCTGGGCAGAGCTGGTTTCCTGAAGATTACCATGGTAATCGTGATCTCTGCAGTATTTAGAGCCAATTTGAGCAGCCTGACCTTGGAGATGCCCTGTGCCTGCCTCTGGCCCACAGACTGGATGTGGGTGGGGTCAGAGCTCAGCTCTTCAAAATGCCGCTACCTCTTGTGTAACCTCAGCATCACGTGGTCCCGAGTCTCTCCTGACCAGCCCTATGCAGAGAGGCCCGGAGTCCCTTAGTGTCTGTGAAGAATCTCAGATGGTTTAGGGTCAAATATTTTTCTTTAAGATCATCTTAGTCAATTGAAATCAATCTCTGAATTGTAATTTATTTGGTTAATGACATATTTAAAATTTTAATGACAGAATTATCATCAAATCATTTTGCTAATCTGAAACTATTAATATTCCTTAGAAAATTGGATTAGGATATTCTTGGTTTGAATGTAGCAACCCAGTAAACTTGAGTGCCTAGCTGTTGTGAGTCAGAACTGGGTGTGCAAAGATGACTCAGCCACAGCCCTGCCCTCACAGAACTCTTGTCTGGGGATCCCTATAACGGACCAAGGCCAGTCAGCGTAGATGACCCCAAACCAGGGAATGGAGCACAGAACACAGGGTTGCTGGGCTCCTCCTACAGTGGCTGGGCCTCGAACTGATGAGGATGTCACCAGTTGGGCTCGAGGGGGCAGGGCAATGCCCAGAGAGAGGGCAGCTGGCACAGCCTGACACACTGGAGGCATTTCCAGTCACTTCATTGGTGAGGGAGGAATGAGATGGAGGGGCCTTGGGTTCCTATGTCCGTCAGTGTTTTTTCAGGCTGTCTTCTCTCCAGAGCCTTCCCTGCCATTTTAGGTCATCAGTGTGTCTTTCAGATGCTATGACACATTGAAACAATTTCTCTTGCACAGTAGTTTTAACTTGAAGCTCAGGCTTCCTCCCTGGAAATTTGGGGCAGGGGGGCGCACATCTCTTCTCCTAGTACAAACCCCCAAGACACTTGGCACTGGCAGTGCTGCCCCACTAGGGGCTCTGACTGCTGATGCTGATGGGCCTTCTCTCCTCCTTGTTCTCAGTGAGCGGCAGGCTTTAGAACCTGTCTGCATAACTCTCGGGGACCAGCAGACCCTGTGGGCCCTGGACATCCATGGAAACCTGTGGTTCAGGACTGGCATTGTTTCCAAGAAGCCCCAAGGAGATGACGACCACTGGTGGCAAGTAGGTATTCAGTGCCAGGATGTGTTCCAGGATCTCCCTGAGATGGGGTTCTCCCCATAGCCCCTCTCCTTTCCTTAAAGAGGTTGAGGGGGATGCCAGGATAGCTCAGCGAGTTGAGCACTCACCTTGCAGCCCTGGGGTCTAAAGATCAAGTCCCAGCCCTGGCCCATGAGGACCCATATGCTGAACTGTAGTGTGCTTCCATGTGGGAGGCCCCCCAGTTTGATTTCCACCAGTACAAGCTTCCTATGTGGGAGGCCCCTGGTTCACGGGGGTGTGCCTTCCATAAGGGAGGCCCATGGAATGAAACTATGTCAAAAACTAATGACTTACAGCTGTGGAAACTGCTCTGGACCCTCCCCCTTCTCTCTGTCTCTCTGTCTCTGTCAAAAAACAATGAAAAAAAAACAAAAAACTTTAAAAAAAAGAGACATTGAAGAGTTTGGATTAAATTAACAGTATTCATGTTCACTGTTTCATGAGTTAGACTTTGCTATATTTGAGCATATTAGAAACGTCAGAGACATCATCTGAGGAAGTAACTTGTAAAGCTCCCTTTGCTTAAATATGCAGGCTCTGTGTGTTTATTTAGGTATTGTTTACAAATCTATCATTATATGTTAAACCCATGACATGCATTGGAAGATGTAGGTAATAAGGACGTTTAATTCTGAACAAATATGCTAAGAAAAGAGACAATAGGTTTGGAAAACCCAACCCACAGTTAAAATTTGTCTATCTGCTTGTTCAAAGGCCTTTAAGTAAGTGTGTTTCAACAAAGAAAGGAACTTTCCCCATGTGTTCCCAGGAAAGGAAGAGCTTAGAGAAATAGGAGGGTAGAATCAACTCCTTTTCATGACGTGGTGCCAGCCAGAGTGGCCTAGTATTTGCAAAGGACTGTCCACTGTCCCCTCTTTGGTACCAGTGTTATTGCAGCTCCTGTCTCCCACGGTGGCAGGTGAGGGCACACTGACAGTCTTTGGCAGTGAGGCCCTCGGCATGTCTTCAGTGTTACTTCTCCACTGGTTCAGATGTTATTGCCGGCTCCGACCTACCTCATTGCTCTGAGCCTCTACGAGGAGAATGTGGAAAAATATGTTGTATTTGCTCTTTGATGAGTACGTACGAGGTCTGACAATGAAGTTTGTAAATTTGCTTCCATGCACTTATGGTGGAAGTACTATATAAACAACTCGGTAGGGTTTCATAACTTTGGTATATCAGTGCCTCACAGCTGTGTTCATGTCGACATGTGGTGGTGTCTTGCTGAGTGGTGTTTATTATTGTTGCATGTTTTTGTGTGCCATCACAAGAATGTCAGAACTTGAATTACAGTAACAAAAAAGCATTAAATTTCTTGTTAAACTTGTCAAGAGTGAAAGTGAAATCAGGGACATGTTAGTCCAAGTTTATGGGGATAATGCCATGAAGAAAACGGCAGTGTACAAATGGATTAAACACTTCTCTGAGGGAACAGAAAGCGTCACTGATGAAGAGAGGTCAGGGTGGCCAGTAATGAGCAGAACTGACAAAAACATTGCAAAAATTGTTGAATTGTGCATCAGAATCATCTGACTGAGAAGCATAGCAGATCAAATAAACATTGATAGAGAAACAGGAAAATCTTCACTAAAAATCTTGGCATGAGAAAGGTGTGTGCAAAAAATGGTCCCGAAGGAGCTCACTGATCAACAAAAGTAAAGGAAATTCAAAGTTTGTCAAGCCCTTTCGGAGAGGCAAGATGATGTTTTGGGCTGTGCTATCACCGGTGATGAGACATGGGTGTACCAATATGACCTTGAAACAGTGTGTCAAAGCACATAATGGAAGTTAGCTGATTCTCCACAACCAAAACAGTTCCGTCAGTCCAAAGCAAGAATCAAAATGATATTGCTCACCTTTGTACCAACTGGACAGTCAACCAACTTGACTATTTGGAAGTGCTGAAAAGGCTGCATTAAAAAGTTAGACAAAAACAACCTGAACTTTTCGCCAATAACTCATGGCTCTTGCATCACACTAATGCACCAACTCACACAGCCCTGTCTGTGAGGGGAGTTTTTAGCCAGTAAACAAATAACTGTATTGGAATACCCTCCCCCTCGCCTGATCTGGCCCCCAGTGACTTTTTTCTTTATCCAAAGATAGGAAATATTGAAAGGAAAACATTTTAATGACATTTAGGGACATAAAGGATAATACAACGACAGCTTTGATTGATGGTTATTCCAGAAAGAGAGTTCCAGAATTGCTTTGAAGGGTGGACTAGGCGCTGGCGTCAGTGCATAGCTTCTCAAGGGGAGTACATCAAAGGTGACGGTAGTGATATTCAGCAATGAGGTATGTAGCACTTTTTTTAGGATGAATTCCCGAACTTAATTGTCAGACCTCATATATGTGTACATAATGTCTCTAATATGGTATGCCAGGTTTTATTTGAAAATAATTTTAAATATTTTATTTTTATTTTATTTTTGACAGAAAGAGAGAGAGATACAGAGACAGAGAGAGAACTGAACTATGGGAACTCCCCAGTTCAGCACGTGGGTTCGCCTGGGCCGGAGCCGGGATTCGATCCCCGGTCCTCAGGGCTTCAAAGCAAGCTCTCAACCCGCTGAGCCATCCCGGCTTTCCCTGAAAATAATTTTAAAGTACCTTCTCTGTACTTAACCATTTTATGTCATTTCACACACACACGCACGTGTGTGTATATTGATTTCTTGGTAGTGCAAGAGCAGCATTATGTTTGGTGCTAAACCTTTTTATTTTTTTGTTTGCACCTGTTTATCTGCAAATCTTTGATGCTAGGATTGAGTCTGTCACTGACCCATGTGTGGCCTTGGGCTATACACACACCCCAGAAAGGGTTACCTCCCAGCGTTCTGTTAGCCCAGCCAGGTAGGTGGAGTGCTCCCTAAGAGGGAGGAGTGAGGGCACCAGGCTCCCCAGCAAGACCTCAAGGTGCTGACATGCTAAAACCACTCATTTAAACCTCAGAGCAGCATCACACACGGTGAACCCATTCACAGACAAGAAAGGGCAGTGTTTGTGCACATAATAAAGTATTGGATTTTTACAATGATTTCCTTTTTTTTTAATGCATTGAGGTCCCTATAATAAATGATATTCATTTTACTTAACACTCCATTGTATGACCTAGAAATGTGGCCAGCACGAGGCTGTCCTTGGAGGACAGCGACTCTCCCTGTGCTCAAACTTGACCACAGGGAAGACATACACGCGGAAGTCACTCAGGCAGAATATATTTTGGCCCATCTCAAAAAGCGCTTCAACCACCTACACTGCCCAGCAGGAAGAGGTTTCCCCAGTGGTAGCCGCCCTTGGAGAAGCATCTCTTCAGGAATGTTTTGAGAAGTCAGTGGCCCTTGCATCTGAGCCACGGTGCTTTCTGCATATCCAAGATGGTCATGGTTTATGCTGTTGACCTGGCATACCATATTTTCCGGCGTATAAGACGACCCCCTAATTTTACAGTTAAAACATAGGTTTAGGCCTATATTCGCTGTATAAGACTACCCCCCACTTCCGAGGCTGTAGTCTTATACAGCGAATGTAGGCCTAAACCTATGTTTTAACTGTAAAATTAGGGGGTCGTCTTATACGCCCGGTCGTCTTATACGCCGGAAAATACGGTAATTATCAGCAGTCCGGTTTAGATCATAAATTACTTTATTACCCTGTTTATAATACCTTTTTAACCTATACTATGATTCTAAACCTTGTATGTTGTCCATTGGAAATACCTAAATTTAAAAGCCACATTAGCCTTTCTCATTGATTAGAATAAGACTTACAGAATGCAAGGGGTGGTATTCAGTCACAGAACTAATACTTGCTGTTGTAACAGACCCACGTAATATGCAAGTGCATAGAATAAAAGGTGAACATTTTCTTCCATCCCTGTAAATCCAGTCCTCAGAAGTAATTAATTAGCAGTTTGGGTGGAGTCCTGCTAGATTTTCATCAGTCCTCACACAAACATGCATGGGCATTGGCCAGAACTTCCTCTCAGGCAATGAGCATACAGAAGGTGCTCATAACTGCACTGAGAGTAGGGTGTCTGCCCACATCCCCCTCCAGGTGAGCATCACAGACTACGTGGTATTCGACCAGTGCAGCTTGTTCCAGACCATAGTGCACGCCACACACTCAGTGGCCACAGCAGCACAAGTACCCGTCGAAAAGGTGGCAGATAAACTGCGCATGGCATTTTGGTCTCAGCAGCTTCAGTGCCAGCCAAGCCTTGTAGGTGTCAACAACTACGGTGTCTGGATCTCCTCAGGCAAGAATGAATTCCACGTCGCCAAAGGAAGTCTCATTGGTGGGTGCATTACTTGATTTCCACATTGTGTAGTAGGCAGCTTTATTTTAAAGCCAGCATTTAAAGAAAAGTTCTAAGTTTTCAACCTGAGGAGGCTACTTAGTGCCAGTGATGAGCAGGGTTCCTAAAGGAGGCATTGTTTTTGCTTTGAATCCATGTCCTTCCTTTAACCTGTTTTTCCTGCAACTTGAGTTCCAGAAGCTGGATGGTGTGTGGTCAGTTCCCACTGGGAGCCTGTTACAATAGAAGAGCAAGTGGAGCTCATTTTATGTGATTAATAAGATTTCACATTTAAATGAAAAATCCCACCCCAATAAATTTAACAAAAAGAAAGAATGAAAAAATGAAAAGGAAGGGAGGAAGAAAAGAAGGAAGGAAGATCCCACTCAAACCAAAAGCCCCTAAGAAGAGAACAGACCATTTCCTAGAGGGGAAGTTATCACGCTGGTGAAAATTCCAAGCTCTGGCCATATCTGTAGCTATAGATATAGTTCCACATGTACGATCGGGCCTTCATTCCTGTACATGAACCCCTGCTCTGTGAGTGTTCCCCAGCTCTCCTACCCCTGCAGGTCTCCCCAACCCTGGGCAAGCCAGACTCTGCTTGTCACTGTCCACAGAGAGACAGGGGTGGCTCTCTCAGTGCTGGTTGGACCTCCCAATTGAAGGACACTCTAGATTAGCCTTGGGGTCCTGAAGACCAGTTGTAACCTAGAACTAATACTCTGAACTGTGGTTTCCTCCTTTCTCTAACACACTCTTCCTGTTTATTCTTCCTAGGCACTTACTGGAATAATGTTGTTCCCCGTGGGACAGCTTCTGCCACAAAATGGGCCTTTGTGTTGGCTTCCCCTGCTCCCACACAGGAAGGTTGGTGGGGAACAACAGTGCCTAGCTTGGCAGTGGGACAGGTAGAACCATGGTCTGCCTGTGACCTACCTGGCACGGGGGTATGGCTATGTGATCTCAAACAAGATATGGTGTCATGGGCAAGTAGCCCTTGTTGGCTGAGCCAAGGGCCCTGAAGCTGGTGAGGGCCTGACCAGGGGAAGAGGGTCCAGAGCAGGGAAGCTGTGTGTCTCAAGGTGAAGCGCCCTGAAGGACATGCAGTGTCCCCATTAGGACCAGCAGCCTGTCACCTCCAGCCACCTGCCACAGGGCCATAGCACAGCAGTTAGTGGGCACCAGCTACTTTGGACACCTTGCCATATTCTTTGAGAATTCTGTCACCTCCTTGCAGCCTCTTTCAATCTTGCTTGCAGCTCTGGCTACCCTGAGTCACACAGGCATGCCCAAAGGAGGCAGACCTCCTCCTCTGCAGTCAGAATCACAGCCTCACCCAGAACTGGGCCTGGAACCAGCAGAGGCAGCACAGCCCCCAGTGGGCTGGGAGCCTGGTAGTCAGGTGGACCCTCTGGGAAGCCACCTCCCAGGACGCCAGCAGCAGGTTCACAGGAAGAAGTTGGTTAGTTCTAGCACTAGCACCACTGGAAGTGGCTAGGCGATCAGTGCAGTGAGCCTTCCCGCAGATCCTCAGACCACAGCTCTGACATCAGCAAGCTCTGGGAACCCTGCGTCATTCCCTGTGCGTGACACTAGTGTGTGTGGCATGAGTTCCTTTGGCAACACAGCCTGCCCTGCACTGCCTGAGGCTGCCCACAGGCTTCCTGTGTCCTTGATTGTGACTGCATTTGGTGGCAGGAATGTTACTTGTTGTACAGCACCAGGGAGGGGTGCTGCCTGGCATCCTGGTGCTATCACGTAAGTATAGGGCATACCTATTGCCTTAGGATTTCAGAACCCAAAGGATTTTGAATTCCAAAACGTCTGGCCACACATTTTAGATAATACACCATGACCAGGGTTTGAGTTTCCCTGAGGGTTACTGGCATTTTAACCTGAATCTGCTAAACCTAAGGACTCTAATGGTAGAGAGAATGAAGAGATGTACTTTGAGGTGAGGATGGCAAAAGAAGCTGTTCCAGCTTTCCCAGCCTTCTTCAGCAGCCTACCCCTGCACCAGCCCCGCCTTTCATGGGACAGGGCAGGCACTCTGGTTCTGTCCTTCTGAGGCCTTGCATTGCCAAGCCTGCACCCACCCCCACACCCCACCCCCGCCAGAGCACTGAGGAAACCCCAAGCAAGACCTCCCAGCTGCTGTAGACTCCCAGGTCAGAGCCGCTGGGCCAGCACCATGGCCTTCACACGCATCAGCCCTGTGTCCTTTCATTTCTTTAACGTATCTTGGGCTGGTCACGGGGTTTCCCTCAGACTTAGAGCACGTAGAGCTCCTCTCACATGGTGCATGAGCATGGGGGTGTCAGGTGTCAGCAGCCCAAAGGTAAAGGCTGCCTCGAGCTTTTGTCAGTGACAGATGTGACCCTTTTCCACAGGCAGCTCCTTGTGGCTATGCCAGGGCAGCAAGGACCTGTGCAGCGTCAGCGCCCAGCAGGCTCAGTCCCGGCCGTCCACCGTGCAGCTGCCCCCCGACACCGAGATGAGGGCCTACGCTGCCTGCCAGGATGCGCTGTGGGCCCTGGACGGCCTGGGCCAGGTGTTCATCAGGACACTCTCCAGGAGCTGCCCCACAGGCATGCATTGGACACGGCTGGACCTCTCCCAGCTAGGTATGGCCACTCGCACATCATGACACTGCCTTAACACCACATCTGCATGAGGTGGCTGACAAGTTCCTGGTTACCCCTCGGCTCAGCTGGCAGGAGGTCCTGTATGGCATCTTGTAAGTTGCTGGTTTTCAGGAGGTTCATCAGCCACTCTTGCAGATTAAATGGGCTTTAGTTTGGTACGAGCTTTACCTCCCCAGCCCTCCTGTCTGCAGGGTCTTCAGAGCCTGGGAGGAGCACACACTTAGAGCAGGCTGCCCACAGGAGCTGCTGGAAATAGTCCTGCTGGTGGAGCTGTTTCTGCCAATCTGTCTGAAAGGGCCACCCTGCTCCGTGCCTCTTAAATCTGGGTGATGGGCGAGTCCTACACAGGACCAGCAGCCCACTTGCCTGTCTGCCCAGCATGATGTAGCTGCTCAGCAGGTGAGTGTGGGCTCTAGACCAGACTGGAGATGTTGTTTGTCTCTCACTTCTGCTTTTTTCTGCATCTCCCCTGAGGCTTGCAGAGCAGGCCAAGTAGCACGGTGCCATCTACAAATAATTCATTTGCATTCCAAGAAGTAACGTAATAGAATGGGTCCACAGCATTGGGTTACTCTCCTTGCAAATCCGTGATCGCTCAGCTGCTTAGGTGGGGCTGGTCTGAAGGCTGAGGCTGTGTTGGGTCTTTGAGGGCCCTGTGCACCTTAGGAGCACTGCCACATGGGCTCCATTCTTGGTAAACTGGCAGCCAGCATTTCTGTCTGTTAGGTGCTAGAATTGCATTATACAAGCATTTAATGTTTGAGAATTCAACCACATGTACTCAGAAAGAGAAAGGAGGAGGTGGGGGAGAAAAGAAAAGCAGAAGGGAGAGACGGAGGACGGCCGCCCTCCCCAGCAGTTGGCTGATCTCCAGCTGATGGGCAGTGGCCACCCCCTCATACTGCTCTCAGCTCATGTGGGGGTTTTTTGTCCAAGAAGGTCCCCACACATCATGCAGCTTAACCAAAAAAGCAGGTGGGTTCCCAACTAAAGAAGCAAGCTCTGTTCCAAAGCTAGGGATTTTCCAGGGTCATTTTGATTCCTTATGCTTTTGGTCTCACACCCTGACAGGGGAACCTAGTCCCAGCACCAGGGCCAGTGACCTTCCAGCTCATGAGAGCATTTACCAGCTGCTATTTCCAGCAGTGACTGACAAATAAGGCTGCAGCTGGCCATGGTCCTGAACGCTGGCTTTGGGTGACCTTCCTGGGTGCCCTGTTCCTCTCTTCCCATTGGACCAGTAGGCCCTACCCTAGAGGAGGGTGCAGGTAAGCAGCCTGTGTAAGTATGAGCTATCTCAGCAGGTGTGGTGTGTCCTGCTGGGGTCACTCACAGCCGTCATTAGCTGTGTTACTCAGGCTGGTGGAAGAGTGCCTGCTGGGTGTCACGGTGTATATGATGACGGCCGTTTATAGGCTGCATTGCCTATCATAGTGTGCGTCCTACTGGAGCTCTAGGTATTGTTTTTTGTCTGGGTTACTGGCTGATATGGAAATGATGGACAGAGACCCCTCACCCCATTCTGAGCCCCTCAGGAGAGTATAGCAGCCCAGAGTCTGTAGGTTTTGATTTGGGACAGGAGGTGGGCGAGGTGCGTGGTAGGGGCCATGAGAGTCAGGCCAGGGCCCCTGAGTTTCAGCACTGGGCTCTGCAGGTATGGCCAGTGTGGCCTGTGGGACAGAACAGCTGAAGCAAGAGGCTTTTAAATTATTAAAATTAAGAAGTGCAGGTTTTGAACTCAGGTGTATGTTTCCTGTGCAGAACCCCATGTGTTTGTGTCTATTGCAGGCTGTTATCAGGCAGCGTGCATGAACTAGTAGTGAACAGTGTCATCATCTAGGTCCCATTAGTACTGCCGGGTCACTTCCCCCCGCTTACCCGGCATGCTTCATTGTTCTGCTGAAAGTTGGCCTGGCAGGTGCTCACAGCAATGGAAGATGCAAAGCCTTTTCAGGACTTGACTCTGCATGTGAGGGTTTTGTTTAATATAACATCAAACTTCTCTTTCCCAAATGCACTTCCTGACTTCACTCTTCTGCTCCCACTAGATTCTACTGGGAAAGACAGAGTAAGCCCTGGTTATGCCTCTCCCAGCAGGTGGTCAGGGTGGCTCTCCAACCACCCCAGGCCTCCCAGGCTGTCTTGTCCCTGCTTCCCTCTCACCATTGCTGGGCATAGCCCTGTCTCAACACCTGTACTCCTGCAGTAACCAGTTCGTGTTACCAGGTGTGCCCACCTTCCACATGGTTACCAGAGCCACAGTCCTAAAACAGAGCTCCAGGGTGTGCCCTCCACAGATGTTACCTGGCTCCACATTGCCCCTGGAATCAAGATCCAGTCCTCAGGGCGGCACCAGAGCCCTTGCAGTCTGGCCAGCCTGCCTGTTACCAGCCCCATGCAGTGGGGCTCCGGTCACTGGCCACTGCTCTTCCCGTGTGGCAGGCCCATTCTTTCTGTCCCCATGGCCTGGAATGTCCTCCCTGCAGACTTCAGTAAGACTGCCCTGCCCTCAGCTTCCTTCAGACAGTATCCCCATCACCACAGCTTTCCTGCTGTGTTCCTGGAGCATTATACTCCTCTGTGCCAGCAGCCATTTTAGTCTGACTCATGGGGGCTTCACATATGGCTGGGGGCTTTATAGGTGGAGACCACATGCTTGGCCAACGTCCATGCCCATCAGGAAATGAAGCTGTCAGGGAAAGTTGTTAGTACCGTATGTATAACTCCATTTCTAAGTAATTCTGGGATGTGAGCATCATTCCTTGTTACTGAGAATCATAAAACTGCCTGACGTGCAGGTACAGGATGTCAACACAACGAATTCTTTAGTCTAACCCTAGTTGCCATCAGCCTGCTCAGGGCGTGGGGCATTAGGTACTGGGTGTATAAAAGCTGTTCAGGCATGTTCTTTGCCCTCTCTTCTCCTATTCAGTCCTGGCCTCTTCTTTACAACTGTTTTACCACCGAAAACAAAAAGTGGAAACCTATCTTCCTGGTGCTGACAATGTGACCTGGACTGCCTTGTGCCAGCAGTGACCTTGGGCACTGCCAGGCCGTGGTAAAATCTGGAATGTCACCAGTCTTCTCCACATTGCAAACAGAAATTGCAATTTCAAAGACAACTGTAGCAAATTATCAAATCATGAACACGATTTGTACCTTTAATTTCTTCTTGAAGACATAGCACCCCTCTCTTTTCTGCTCATGTACCAGTTTCCAGATCATTTGCTGCTTTGAGTTGAAATTAAGAGAATTCTTAAATGTTTAGCTCTGAATCCAGTTATAGAGATGTTATAGAATTTGTTATTTATTACAATTGTTTTTAGGAGAAAATTAAAATCATCTAGCAGATATTTGAGGTGCCCACAATATTTTTTCATTTTCTAGTACATAAATACGCGTTATGTCAGGCACTAGAATGTTTAGCACAGTAATGCAGTTTGTAATTATAATTCATTTGGTCACAGCACTTAAGGAATATTCAGTGTCAGTTTATGCCTTTTAACAACAAATAGAATTATATTATACAATACCTTATGCAGAAAAGTGTTTTATTAATAGTAAAACACCAAACAGATGCCATTTTTTGTTCCAAAATATATATGTAAAACGTAATCCTAAAGGGAAGATGAATGATCTGATAAATAAAGGAATTAAAGCTTTTTTTTTTATTTATTTTTTATTTTTTTAATGGGAGGGAAAAACAGAACAGAGAGGAAATCTGTCGAGTGTCTGTTAGGATGGTAATGTTGCAGTAATAGCCCCAGTATCTGAGTGACTTCACAGCAAATGCTGCTTTCCTTCTCCCACCAGGTTGGCTCTTGACCTGTCAGTCTTTCAGGCTCCTTGTTCCCTGGATGTCAGCTTACTGATCCCACTGCTGTGCTCTGTGGTATCACCCACTTCGTCACTGCAGCGGGGGACAGCTGAAAGGCTTTCACACTTCAGATCAGGAGTGAGATCCCCTGTGAGGTCAGAAACTGCAGAAAAGCCCTCGATCAAATGTTTTCTTTTTTGACCTATCTCTTTAATTCAGAGTAAGCTGGTTTATACACTGAAGTGTGTATTCTAGCGATCTTTTAAATTTGCTCTACGGGGAAGCCAGGATGGCTCAGTGGGTTAAGCGCTCACTTTCCAGCGCCGGGGACGGGGGATCGAATCTCGGCCCCGGCCTGTGCGGAACCATATGCTGAACTGGGAGCTCCCCCAGTTCAGTTCTCTCTCTGTCTCTGTATCTCTGTCAAAAATAAAAATAAATAAATAAATAAATAAATAAAATTTGCTCTAAAAGAATGTTCTCCTCTAAGATGAACTCCCTGTTCTGTTTGTGGTGGGGGTGTTCCTCACTCTGAGATGCTGACATGCTGTGTTTTTGTTCCCATGTCACTAGTCATGGGGGCAGCTTCCGCCTGAAGCTCCTGTTACAGCAGGTTGAAGACGCCAACAGAGAATAATTTTCCAGTTAGCCTTTGTTTCTCAGCTATTTCCAGGATTTACTGCTACTTTATTTTGATTGGTACAAATCTTCCAATAGGTAATGTTAGAGCCTTAGGGAGTCTGTTTGAACTCCCTTGTAAGATATTCTACAAAAGATTAAAGAAGGAAAAAAATAGTTAATTTCAGTATAAGAGACATCATCATTAAGAAATTCACAAAGGTTGGGAAAGCTGGGATGGCTCAGTGGGTAAAGCGCTCGCTTTGAAGCCCCGAGGACCGAGGATCGAATCCCGGCCCCGGCCCATGTGGACCCACATGCTGAACTAGGGTGTGCCCCCAGTTCAGTTCTTGCCGGGACCTATGTGGGAGGCTCCCAGCCCAGTTCCTGCCCTGCACAGCCCTGTGCCCGCCTGTGGAGTGAAACTATATGGAAAACTAATGTCAACTATGAAGACTGCTCTGGGCCCTCCCCCTTCTCTCTCTCTCTCTCTGTCTCTGTTTCTCTCTGTCAAAAATCAATAAAACAAATCTTAAAAAAGAAAAATTTACAAAGGAATACTAAGAATTTTTTGTGTAGTGGTGAGTTAATACTTTTAAATTGGACTCATACTCAAATCACATGACCAAATTTTCACTTTTCAGGATTTGTGCCTGTTAGTACAGACACAGGGGTTGTCATCTAATGCCAGTAACAACTGTGTGAAGCAGCCTGGAGCAGCACTGCCTGGAAGTGCAGCTTCACAATCTTTTTCTTCCTGTTTTAAAGTCACAATGACCCATCCTCTGACCAGTCATCAGGAGACAAAACATTCAGCTTAAAAATGGGCAAAAGACTTGAGCAGATACTTCACAAAAGAAGATAAACAAGTGCCACGTATGCATGTTAAAAGATTCACAACATCATTAGCTACCGGGGAAATGCAAATTGAAACAGTGACTGGATACGTCTCACACCAACTAGGATGGTTGACGTGGAGAAGGTGCCATGTGGGGCGCTGGTGAGGGTGTGGGCAGCCAGCACAGTGCTGGTGGTGTGTCAGGTAGTGAACTGGGGACACAGGCAGTTTCTTTAAAAGTTTAACATGCTCATATATGTCCAGTGGCCATGGCCCAGCAGTTCCACTCCTAGATATTACTCAAGAAAAACTGCACATGTTCAAAAACTTCTGCAAGAGTGATTATAGCAGCTTTACTCCTAATCTCAAAAAGTGGAAATGGGGAAGCCTACATTGCAGTTGGCAGTGTCTGAGGGTCGAGTCCTGGCCCTGGCCTGTGAGAACCCATATGCTGAACTGGGTTGTGCTTCTCATCCCAGTTCAGTTCCTGCCGGGGCAAGCTTCCCATGTGGGAGGTCTCCAGTTTGGCTCCCACTCGGGGTGTGCCTCTCATGTGGGAGGCTCCCCACCTCTCAGGGGCATGCCTCCTATGCGGGAGGCCCACAGTTTGTCTCCCCACTGGTGTGTACCTCATGTTGGAGTCGCCTGGTTCACAGGGCCTTCCATGCAGGAGATCTCCTGCCTGGTTTTCACCCAGCACGCCCCATTGACCCACCTGTGGAATGAAACCATGTTGAAAACTGGTGACATACAACTATGGAGACTGCTCTGGGCCCTCCCCCTTCTCTGTCTGTCTGTCTGTCTCAAAAAAAAAAAGTGGAAATGGCCCAAATGTGTATCCGCGGGTGAATGGATGAACCGACTGTGGTGTCCACGCAGTGGATCAGCTCTCAGAAGTAAAAGAAGTGATGCTGCAGGTGACTCCTGCATGGTGCCCTGAGTGACAGAGCAAACCCAGGGAGGCGCACCTGCGACTGATTCTGTGGATGATGTCTGGACCAAACTAGACTTGTGTAGTGACAGGGATTGCCTGGAAGGGGCCAGAGGGGACTTCCTGGCGTGATGAGACAGCTCTATAACTTGATAGGACGTGGGCTACCTGGGTATATTCACTTGGCAGAATGGAAGGTGGAGCCCAGAGGCTGCAGGTCACTGACCTGGCCTCAGCCTCTGGCCACCCTCCACCCTGCTCAGCCATGATCTCACCATGGGGTCTTCATGTCTGAGTCCTGATGGCCACACGTGTGGACGGGGATCCTAGGGTGGTATCCATGTTTCACTGTGAGGTTAGAGATGAGGGGGAGGACTCAGCTAAGAGCCCGTCCTGTAGCCACTGTCCTGTAAATGTCAGCTGTTGCTCTTTTTGCTAGATGGACTGTTTAATCAAATGTCGTTTTCTCTTTAAAGGCTCTTCGTGTTCTTTTCTGTTAAAATCAGTTTGCTCAACAAGGAGAAAGATAAACAGAAAAGTGAAGGTTCTGGGAGGCTTAGTTCATCTTAATTGCAGGTAGGGTCAGGACTGTCTAAAGATGAATTTGCTCTCCCCAAATCCAGAATTTGCTACTAAATAGTCACATATCTGACATCTAACAATGGACCCGCATGGAGATCCAGTTCTTGTGCTTGGTGGCTCAGGGCACGGTGCCAGTGACATCTTGACTGCTTTGCTGGCTTGGAAGGGCTGCTGGTGGCACCTGGCAGGCAGCAGGGCAGCCAGAGGCCTTGTTGACTCCACTGTGCTGGGAAGTTCTCACCACAGAGCAGCGCTGCCAGTGCAGCCTCGGCTCCTCCTTTGCAGTAGAAAGAGTCCATAGGTTCATTGGAGGAGTGGGCAGTTTACAAAGGTAATCAGCATGTGTGCATTTCCTTCATTTGTCCACAGGAGCTGTAAAACTGACGAGTTTGGCATGTGGGAATCAGCACGTCTGGGCCTGCGATTCCAGGGGCGGCGTGTACTTCCGAGTAGGCACTCAGCCTCTGAATCCCAGCCTGATGCTTCCAGCCTGGATAACAATCGAGCCACCTGCCCAGGTAAGCAGTTAGCCCCCGTGCTCTTCAGTGAGATGGAGCTATGAGGAGGCCTTTGTTGGGAAAAGCCCCACAGTTGCTGGGGTGGGCCTCCAAGCAAATGTGGATCAAGGTGTGCCCCCTCTTTGACCTCCCAGACTTGGAATTTGATGTTTGTGGAGTTTACAGCTGAACAGATTGTTAAAATTATCTGAGCCAACACTTAAGTTTTTCCTCAAAACTGGAGTATTATGTTTCTAACTTTTTTTTTTTTAGCTTTTATTTATTTATTTATTTTTAATTTTTTGAGAGAGAGAGAGAGAGATACAGAGACAGAGACAGAGAGAGAACTGAACTGGGGGCACTCCCCAGTTCAGCATATGATTCCGCACGGGCCAGGGCTGGGATTCGATCCTTGGTCCCCGGCGCTGCAAATTGAGCGCTTAACCCACTGAGCCATCCCAGCTTCCCCTGTTTCTAACTTTTTATCAAATGAGCATTATTATTATTTAAGTCAGACAATACCCAACAGTGTGGAAAAGAAACTAAAAGTTGCTAAAATCTTGTCGTGGAGGTAATCTGTGAGTATCAGCATTCTGTGAGAGCCTTTCCTGATCTGTTCAAGAAATTCTATTTTGGGATGCCAGGAAAGCTCAGCAGGTTGAGTGCTTGCCTTACAACTGCAAGGTCCAGGGATTGAATCCTGACCCTGGCCTGTGCAAACCCATGTGCTGAATTGCAACACAATTCATAATTGCTGGGATGGCAACAAAGGTTCTTGCCTCCCATGCAGGAGGCCCCCAGTTTCGTTCCTGCCCTGCGCAGCGCCACATCCACCTGTGTGGAGTGAAACTATTTCACAACTAATGATGTACAACTATGGAGACTGCTCTGGGTCCTCCCCCTTCTTCCCTCTCTCTCTCTCTCTTACCTTCTCTCAAACAATAAAATACATCTTAAAAAAAAGAAAAGGAATTCTATTTCCCATTGCCCTCCCCCTCCCACCATGTTTCAGTTTGAGGGTGTTTAAGTGTTTTGCTCTTGGCTGTTCCACCACTCACATCAGAAGCAGAAATCTGATGCTGGTGCACTATTTATTCTTAAAGATCTAATGGCCCTGGCTATTGTGCTGATATGTTTCTGTTAAAATTTGTAACTAGGAGGCTATTATTTAATGAGAATTACTTGTGCCTGTTAGGCCCTATTATATGACTTTGTTGGAAAAATGAAGTTGCCACATGGAGAGGCAGCAGTGGGGCAGGAGGGGTTACTTCTTGAACAAAAACATTTGTGAACAGAGAAAGAAACCAAGGGTTTGGGAAACACCTGTGTTCTTGACCATCTACAGTTTGGGCATTGTGAACCCTCAAAGATGGGGTGACAGGAGCTGAGGGCAAGGCTCAGACTGGTCATGAGGACCGCCATCACTGCCCAGCATCCCTGGGGCATGTTGGGGGAGACCCTGCAATGGAACGGGAGTCAGTCCTGGAATTCTTTTAGGCCACTGGTTAGTGGTCATGGCCACAGGGAGGCTCCTTCCTAGGGCTCCGGGGACAGTGAGTAGAATACTATGACGACACTTGGTGAATGAGTCTACATGTCTGAATAATAGTTTGCACACGGTGGTACAGAATGCCCGGCAGAGAGGAAGATCAGGCACCAGCATCGTAGAGCACACCACTGCACAGTGATAATGAAGGAGACCCATCTTATGTGTTCCTTCACTGCTTGCAAGTTCTCTTCAGAGAGGTCACTTTGTTGTTACCTGACTTGCGTCTTTATAGCCACACTTTCCTTTTTTTTTTCCTCCTAACAGCTTTATCTTATTTCTTTGGAATTATAATTCACCCTTTTATATTCCACAGCTCAGTGGTGTTTAGCATATATTCACAAGGTTGTTCAGCAGTCACTACTATTTCCAGAGCCTCACACCCCTAACCCTGGCAGCCACTAAGCTACTTCCTTCCTGTATCTGTGCATTTGCCTGTGTCATCATAAGTGGAGTCATACAACATGCACCTTTTTGTCTGCCACCTTTCACTCAGCATCAGTATTCTAAGTTTATAGTTAATGGTATGGCATGTATCCGTACTTCGTTCCTGTTTACGACTGAATAACAGTTCATTGTATGGCTAGGTCACACATTGTAGCCAGTCATCAACTGGTGAACGTTTGGGTTGTTCCTGCATTTTGGCTGCTATGAAAAATGCTGTTGTAAGCATTCATGTACGAGTCTTTGTGTGGACACAGGTTTTCATTTGTTAGGTATATAACTTTAGGTGAAATTGCCGCGTCATATGAGTATGGTAATGGTATGTTTAACTTTTTTAAAGCACCACCACACTTTTCCACGTTGGTTGCACCATTTTACATTCTGCCAGCAGTATATAAGGGTCCCAGTTTCTCCACATCCTCACCAAAAAGTTTTCTGACCCAGTTTTTTTTTTAGCCATCCTAGTAGGTGTACAGTAGTATCTTGTTATGGGTTTGGTTTTGATTTCGTTTTTTACTGGGTTATGTTTTTAGCAAAAAATTTATTGAACTAAGAAAGGTTAATTCGTATATTGTGTGGGTCACTTGAATGTTGTAATTTATATCAGAACAGTCCTGTAGGAAAAGGAAAGCTGATCTGGTCCAGATTAGCACTTTTTATTAAAATTCAGTTTTTTTTTTTAATTGAGTTATATTTGATGTATAGTATTATATTAGTTTCAGGTGCACAATATAATAATGATTAGATATTTGTTTATATTATGAAATGATCACCACAATAAGTCTAGTTAACATTCATCTTGATGTATAGTTATGGATTTTTCTCTTGTGATGAGAACTTTTAAGATCTGTATTAGCAGCTTTCAAATATGCAATCAATATTATTAACTATATTGGGAAAGCTGGGATGACTCAGCGGGTAAAGCGCTCGCTTTGAAGCCCTGAGGACCGAGGATCGAGGATCGAATCCCTGCCCCAGCCCATGCGGACCCACATGCTGAACTGGGGTGTGCCCCCAGTTCAGTTCTTGCCGGGACCTATATGGGAGGCTTCCAGCCCAGTTCCTGCCCTGCGCAGCCTTGTGCCCACCTGTGGAGTGAAACTATATGGAAAACTAATGTCAACTATGGAGACTGCTCTGGGCCCTCTCCCCTCTCTCTGTCTCTCTCTGTCTCTGTTTCTCTCTGTCAAAAAAATATATATATATTATTAACTATAGTCACATGCTATACATTATATCCCCATGTCACTGTGGTTTCAATTGGATTCCCTAATGACTAATAATGTTGAACACCTTTTCATGTGCTTATTAGTTGTTTGTATAGCTTCTTTGGAGAACTGTTCAAATACTTTGCTCATTTTTAAATTGGGTTGTCTTTACTGTTTTGTTTTGTTTTTGTTTTGTTTTGTTTTTTAAAGATTTATTTTATTGATTTTTGACAGAGAGAAACAGACAGAAAGAGGCAGAGAGAAGGGGGAGGGCCCAGAGCAGTCTCCATAGTTGACATTGGTTTTTCCATATAGATTCACTCCACAGGTGGGCACAGGGCTGTGCAGGGCAGGAACTGGGCCGGGAGCCCCCCACATAGGTCCCAGCAAGAACTGAACTGGGGGCACACCCCAGTTCAGCATGTGGGCCTGCATGGGCCAGGGCTGGGACTTGATCCTCGGTTCCCGGGGCTTCAAAGCAAGCACTTAACCCACTTAGCCATCCCAGCTTTCCCATGTCTTTATTGTTGAGTTGTAAGACTTCTTTATGTATTCTGGATACTAGATCCTTGTCAGATAGATGATTTGCAAATATTTTCTCCTATTCTCTTGGTTGTCTTTTTACTTCCCTTATGGAGTCCTTGTTTTAGAGGTTTTTTATTTTGATGAAGTCCAGTTTATCTATGTTTTTGTTGAGTTGTAGTGCTTTTTGTGCTAAGAACCACTGCCTAATCCAAGGTCACAAAGATTTATACTAGTGTTTTCTTCTAGAAGTTTTGCAGTTGTAATTCTTGCATTTAGTCGTTTGATTCATTTTGAGTTAATTTTTGTATGTGGTATGAGGAAGGTATCCAAATTCATTCTTTTATGTGTGGATACTCAATTATACCAGCACCATTTACTGAAAAGACTATTCTTTCCCCATTAAATTGTCTTGACAGTTAAAATTAATTGATCATAAATGTATAGATTTGTTATGGACTCAGCTCTATTTCAGTGATCAATATGTCATTATGCCAGTACCACACTCTCCTAATTATGTAGCTTACATGTACATTTTGAAATCAGGAAATGGTTTTTCCTTTTCAAGTTGTTTTGACTACTATGTATCCTTTTTATATCTATATGATTTTAGGATCAGTTTGTCAATTTCTGCAAAAAATGTCATCTGGGATTTTGATAGCAGTTGTGTTGAATCTGTAGATCAACTGGGGAAGTTATTGCCATCTTACCACTATTAAATCTTCCAGTCCATGATCATGGGATGTCTTTGCATTTATTTAGATTTTTTTTAATTCCTTTAACAGTTTTGTAGTTTTCAGAGTATATATTTTAGACTACTTTTGCTAAATTTATTCCTGAATTTTTTATTTTTTTAGATGCTATTGTAAATTTAATTGTTCTCTTTTTTTTAAGATTTATTTTATTATTGTTTTTGACAGAAACAGAGAAAAGGGGAGGGCCCAGAGCAATCTCCACAGTTGCACCTCACCAGTTTTTCTAACATGGTTTTGTTCCATACAGGTAGGCAGGGGCCACACAGGATGGGAACCAGGCTGGGGGCCTCCTGCATGGGAAGCACACCCCAGTTCAGCTTATGGGTCCACATGGGCTGTGGCCAGGATTCAATCCTCAGTCCCTGGGACTGCAAAGTGAGCCCTTAACCTACTGAACCACCCCAGCTTACCCTGAATGGTTTTCTTAATTCCATTTTCAGATTGTGCATTGCTAGTATAAGTTTTTGTATATTGGTCTTCTATCTGGAGACCTTGCTAAACCTGTTTATTAGTTCTAATAACCTTTTTGTAGATTCTTTAGGATTTCCTATATATAAGGTCATGTTGTCTACAAATAGACATAATTTTACTTCTTTCTTTCCTATCTGGATTTCTTGCCTAATTGCCCTGGCTAGAACCTCCTGTACAATGTTGACTAGAAGTGGTGAAAGTGGGCATCCTGTCTTGTTCCTGATCGCAGGAGAGAGCTTTCTGTCTCTCACCATTAAGTGTGCTGTTCAGGCTGTGAGCTTTTTATGGATGTCCCCCCCTTTTTTTTTTTTTAAGATTTATTTTATTATTCACAAGAAGGTAAGAGAGAGGGGGGAAAGAGAGAAGGGGGAAGGACCCAGAGCAGTCTCCATAGTTGTACATCATTAGTTGTGACATTGTTACATTCCACACAGGTTTATGTGGGGCTGTTTGGGGCAGGAACTGAACTGGGGGCCTCCTGCATGGGAGGTGAGAACCTTCACCGCTGACCCATCCTGGTGGTTCCCAGTTGTGCCTCAGTTCACCATATGGGTTTCCATAAGCCAGGGCCAGGATTCGATTCCCAGACCTTGCAGTTGCTAGGCATCTCTGGATGCCCTTTTTCAAATTGAGGAAGTTCCCGTCAATTCCTGGCTTGATGGATGTTTTTATCATGAAAGAATAGTGGATTTTGTCAGGTGCTCTTTCTACATTTATGGAGATGCTCATGTGGGTTTTTCCTTTGTGAGTACGATGTATGATACTGCTTGACGTTTTGTGTTGGACCACCTATCATTTCTGGGATAAATCCCACTTGGTCGTGGTGTACAGTTCTTTGTATATGTCGCTGGATTTGGCTTGCCAGTATTTTGTTGAGGATTTTTTCTGTCCATATCATGAGGGAGATTGGTCTTTGGTTTTCATTTTTATATTTTTGGTTTTATTGTCAGGGCAATGTTGGCCTTCTAGATGAGTTGAAAACTATTTTCTTTTTTATTTTTTTGGAAGAGTTTCTAAGGGGTTGGTGTTAAGTATTCTTTAAGCATTTGTTAGAATTTATCAGTGTAGGCCTGGAATTTTTTAGTTGTTGTTTTTGTTGTTTGTTTTTTTTCTTTTACTAATTTAGTTTCTTTACTTATTATAGGTCTATTCATAATTTTCTCTTCTTGATTCAGTTTGAGTAGTTTATGTCTTTCTCAGAATTCATCGATTTCATCTGTTATCTAATTTATTGTCATCCAGTTGTTCATAGTATTCCCTTATAATGCTTTTTATTTCTGTAAGGTTGGTAGTTATGCCCCTTCTTTTATTTCTGACTTTAGTAATTTGAGTCACTTCTCTTTTTTTTCTTAATTAATCTAGCTAAAGATTCATCAATTTTGTTAACCTTTTCAAAAACTACCTTTTGGTTTTGTTGATTTTTCTTTTTCTTTTTTCTATTCTCAAGTTATCTATTTCCACTCCAGTCTTTATCCTTCCATACCTTCCTGTGCACAGTGCTTTGCTTGCTAGTGATTCCTCTGACAGCTCCAGGCAGTATTTGTCACATCTGTTTTGCACCTGCAGAAAACCTAGCATAATAACCTTGGACTGTGAAGGCATGCAGGGTCCCAGCACAGAGCCATGCCAGCCTCAGAAAAGGGCTGCTGGGGGTGAGTGAGGTCTGCAGGGTGGGTGGTGGTGAAGGACTCTGTTGAGGGCGTTGGAGCATACATGTGCCTCAGCCTTTTCCGATATCCACCGCGTAGGAGAGTCGGTGCTGTGAGACGCAGGCAGTGTGGACTCAGCCAGCCCTGCCTCTACCTGCGCCGCTCGGCAGCCACTTGGGCCCAGACTCGTTGCAGCTTAGCATCTAGCATCATAGGACTCTGTTGAAGACTGCGTGAAACCACAAGTTTCTCTTCCTTTCTCCATTTATATTCTCGAATAACCTCTAGAAAGCCAGAGCTCAAGTTGAGGGAAGAAGCTTTGCTTGGAGTGCTCTGTTGACCATAGTGATCAACAGCTTTGCCCAGTGAAGTGGCCAAAGTCGAGTACATTAGCATGCAGTGAGTCAAGTGGCGCTTGCTGAATGGGCTGTCGAACATGGACCATGGCAAGCAGTCCACTAAATGGAACCGTGTCTTCCTTACTCAGTAAAGACACTCATTTTGCTGTGGAGTTTATAGATTCAAAATGCTCTTCAAATTGGTTCCTGTGGGGAAAAAATCAGGCTTCACATTTGCACAGACCTTTATACAGTGTTTTTCCTGGCACTGCTGTATCTCCCTGATCCTGATTTTACCCCAGAATACAGACATCAGGAGTGACTCTCCCCACCTGGCAGAGGAAGCCTGTTTCTGTGTACAGTTGAGTGACTGTCCAGCACAACAACCCCAGTGAGTGACCAGCCTAGACCGGGGCCCAGGCCCGCCGTTCCTAGCTGGGAATGGCCACAGAATTGCTGAGATCCAGTGTGGCCACAGGCACCACTGCTGGGCACTCACCTTTGACCCTTTCACTGAGTGTAACCAGAATGTCTTGTCATGAGTTGCTATTGCTGCTATGCATATGACAAGTATGCCTCATCTTGGTTTTCATTTGCATTTTGCGCCTCCACATGTTTTATTGTAGAACAGACGCGTATGGCAATGCAGTTTATGATAAAAACACTTATATTTTATTCGCTGGATGGAGCCACGGTCACCTTCAAAAATTTTTTTCAACATAACCAAATTTCCATTTCTTATTTACTTGAGGATATCCCTGAAACCACTTCACATACAGCAATAAAATAATACCAGTGCAGTGAAAGGGTTAAGCACCTCTTTCCATCCAGTCCTCACAGCACTGCAGTAAGTGGTTATTCTCATCCCCGGAGGTGGCACAGCTACAGGTGGCAGAGGTGGCATCCAGGTGTTTCCCCCAGCTCAGAACTGAGGACCAGTCCCGGGCCAGAATACGGACTGCAGGAGCTGTGGGAGGCTGCATCCCCGCCGTGTGCCACAGGCTCTGTGACCTCACGCTTGGTGTTTTAGGACAAAGCCTGCCCAATTCTGCCAGCTGCAGGGGGTCCTGAGAAGAGGAGTCCAGCAGTAGTAGGGTCAAGCAGGCTTTTTGGAAGGATTTAAAACTTCAGGTGATCTGTGTAAACCGGGTAGTAACACGTAAATGGGGTTTCGCAGTTTGACCATAATCAACCTCCTGCGTCATTTTATTCTTTAACACGAGCTTCTTAGTCAGCATGTAGGATGCATTTGCTTCTGAAACAAATGGAAGCAGGTGGCAGATGCGGCAGGGCACAGTGAAGTGAGCAGCAGCGGTCTTAAAATTAGCCGTAGCTTCTCCATTGCGTCTCCCGTCTCTTCTCTGGTAGATTTGGGGTGAAGGCTTGACAAAGTGCTCAATACAAATGACTCAGTTTTGTGACTTGCTAACATTTAGAAGGATTTGGAGAAAATATTTATAGTTGTTTAGCATCTTTCTTTGGAGCTTGCTGCTTCAGCTGGAGGATTTTCTGTCATATTAAAATTAGCTCTAGAGCTAATAGCACAGTTAGTGATGTGATTTCCCAGCATTGCTGGCCCTGTGCCTGAGGAAGGGGGCTCAGCCCCCACCCCGCAAGCCCCACCTCTCCTTTTAGATGGAGCTACTTTGCCACCCTCCTGATCCCTCCTGCCTCTTGGTCCCCTCTGCCTCCCGAGGTGCTCACCCCAGTGCCTGAGCCTCACATGCTGGGGCGTTCAGCCCACTTCCTGTGGGCTGCCTCCATTGGTTCTCTGAGGCTTTTATTCTACCGGGATTACAGCTTTCTGGGAAAAGAGTGAAACTTGGAAAGCCAAGACTAATATGATAGCAAATGGCCAAACTAACATTTAAGAAATTATTTTAAATTCAGCTACTTTAGTTATATTTAGCTATATGAACAACAAAATAAGGTAATTATGCAAACGTAATAGATAATACCCATGAGAATGCCGTGCTCACAGATGCTGCTGGTGGGGCTTGAACTTGTAAATTCACACAGTGCGAACTTTAGGGAAGTTCACCCCTGCCAACAGGAAGGCTTTCACTGGAGAAGTGTTAGCATTAGAGAAGATGTCCCCCTGCCTGCACTTTAGTCTGCCTCTGTTTTCTGAATATCTTGCAATTAACATGCTAGTTGTGGAAAAAGTAATTCTTAACTCTAAATAATCTAGTAAGAACCAATCTTAGGAAATGATTAGAAATGTTCCCAAAGCTGTTTGCTGTTACACTATTTACAACCAAAACCTCGACACAGTGAAACTGTGTGTGGTGAGTGGTATATGCCCTGGTGGTGAAGAGCTCACTTAGCACATTCTTACAGCAGTTATTGTAAATAAATCAGGATGTGCTTTGAAAGGCCACTTAAAACCAGGCTCCTGCAAGTACTAATGAGAATTGTTCTGAGCTGAGTGGTAGCATTGGCAGCTCTGCAGCTGGCCTTTGCCACTGCCCAGGCCTTCCTGTGCGGGGCCTGAGCATGGTCTGTCCCTCCCACCTGTCACTGGGGTGAAGGGTGAGCTGGTTGCAGTGCTGCCCAGGGCGCCCACTCTCACCAAGTAAGTGGCATCTGTTCTCACTTTGCTCAGAGTGTAGTCTGAAAATGGGCAGGACATTTGTATAATCAGAGAAAAATAGGCACAGTTTACAAAGGACCCAAACTTTATGGGTCAAGTGCAGCCCTCTGCTCCAGGCTACCTTCTCCAACACCCCTACCCGTGTAAACTGACCCCATAGGTCTGCCCTCTGCACAGCCTGCCCCCACACAGAGAATCTTAGACTGGGAAGCATGGCACCTCACCTCCTCTTTCTATGGGCGAGGAGAGTGTGGCCTGGAGAAAGTAAGTTCCTGGGCCCTGAGGCCCCAAGGAATGCTCATAGCTGCCCTAGCAACACACACACAAACTGTTGGGTCTTAAAGCAGAAGTTCATCCCTGTGCGTACAGAGCAGCGGGAGCTAACTGGAGATGAAGTGCCTCCAGGGATGAGGTGGCCAGGAGGCTCCCACAGAAGTGGTGTTGGTGCCAGGACATGAAAGGTGAACAGGAATGTGGCAGGCAGGCAGGACAGAAGGGGCCTCGAGCTGAAGGAACAGTGATGGTGTGTGAGCCATGACCAGAGAGGCACCATCCTGCCAGAGCTGGGGGCTTATAGGCAGGCTGGTCAGGGCAGCTTGTCACCAAGACAGGGCCACTGCACAACAGAAGCCTGGCCAAATGGCCCGCTCAGACTGAGTTTTAGAAGTCTGTAACAATTCCCTGTGAAAGAGTACGTGGTCAGCAAGCTGAAGGGGCTGGTGAGTGGAGGGGAGGCAGGTGCTATGGGAGGACCCCAGATGGGGCCCCAGGAGCCATTTTGCTCAGGGCTGCTGACCTGGACAGCATGCTGTGGGGCTTGGGCTGGAGGGGTATGGTGGGTGGACCACCCCATCATGACTGTGGTCATCTCATGGGTTGGTGGTGCCTCCAGCGATAGGCAGGGGCACAGATTGCTAACAGCCTTAGAGCTTCAGAGCCTTGCTCTCAGGCTTTTTCTGTCCTTGTCTTTGCCTTTCCAACAGATGCAGATAAAGCGGAGGTGCCCCGTTCTCCTGTGGTTTGGGGAGGAAACAACTAGTTAATGACAGTTAGCAGGCCCTGTTTCAGCACTTGAGCCTAGTGCCTTGATTGGGGGTCAGCACAGGGATCATGCTCAGCACTGCTGGGGGCTTTTTATTTGGGAAGAGGTGCATGTTCCTAAACACCTGTGCTCCTACAAAGCAGGGATGGCTGAGACCAGATCCCACACAGGTGGTCCCCCTGGATCAGACCCGCTCACCAGGAGCCGCTGTGTAGTGTGCAGAACACAGGCACAGAGCCAGGCATTTGGACTGAGCCTGAACCACCTGGAGGACCCCAGTGCCACTCAGCCCCACGAACTCGGTCTCAGCTCTGTGCTGAGCACAGTAATAAAAAGAGACAAGATAAAAGGGGGTCCTGGAGCCATTATCCTGAGGAAATGGCCATTCCTTATGGCTCCAGTTACATGAAATTTTAGAACAGGTCAAGCAAAATGAGGCTTCGGTGGCAGAAATCAGATCCCTGGTGGCCTGGGCTGGGGGAATGGTGGTCAGGGCACAGGCTGCTTCCCAGGGGTGATGATTTGTCAAAACTCAGAGCACACCTGCGATCTGACCATTTACTGTATGTGAACTTCACCTCTGGAAAAACATTGAACAAATGTTGAGCACTGGTTGGTGTTGTGCATGTTGAGCATTTAGGGAAACCTGTAGTGATCTGTGCAGCTTACTTTGAGGGGTACCCAAAATTAAGATGGAGTGATGGATGCATAAACAGATGGACAGATACAGTACATGTTTTTGGTAGTGGGTACATGGGTATTCCCTTTAAAAGTCCTTCAGCATTTTGTATGTTTTACAATTTTCATAATAAAATTGGGGAGGGTCAGTCATGTATTATATATAAAATACCTGGCACAAAGAAACTCAGTCCTCTACTTTCCAGCAGAGTTAGGAATGGGGCGGGGGGGTGGGGGGGACCTAAAATACTCCTTCAAAATTACTTTTCCTCCATAAAAAGTGGAAGGAAAGTATACTCCCAAGATCAGGGACTTGCAGGGCCCGATTTAATTGGGCAAAATAAAGTTTCTTTCCCTCTGAAATCTTCGTTTCCCCAGCAGGGACCATGTTGACTTTTTTTTGGTGTCCTTATGCACACGTGCTCACTCCACCTCATACCCCTTGTGCCCAGTGCAGGTCTGACATCTGTGAAAGTTGAGAGGGTTCTAGAATATGGGTCCTTCATGTGCTATTCTAGCAAGACAAACAGCTGATGTTTATAAGTAGTCCTCTTAAGTGAAAATAGGTAATACATGTAAGATACCTAGTATAATCCATCATAATCCATGCTCACAGTAGGATCATCACTTGGACATGAAACCTGAAGCCTTAGACTAGTTAAATTAAATGAACTTCTGATGCCAGTCAAGATGGAGTAACAAGGACCAGATTTACCGTCCTGCCTGAAATAGCTAAAAAGTGCAGACAAAATACATGAAGCGGTAATTTTCAAGACATTGGACACCAGACAAGGACAGTGGTCTCTGAGGAACAGGAAACAAATGAGGTAAACCCTGTAGTTGCCAGGCCGTGGCACAGGGCAGGGACCCAGACAGAAACAGGCAGAGAGCCCAACTGGCTTCTTGAGTTTTGGGGATGGGGATGGGAATCTGGGGAGGCCATAGAGGCAGGAACTAACTCACAAGGACAAGACCAAAGAGGGTCTCCCAAGGTTTCAGCCGAGTGCAGATGAACACATGTGAGAGAAAACTGCCCAAGACTGTCAGAGAACCACATGATAGGATTAGAGAGACTGTCCCCAAGCTCAACCAGGGCCAGGAATAGTTCCCGATTTCACCATCCAGCATGGAGACCCTCCTGTCAGATCCATTAATAACTGGGTCATATGCCCAGGAGCATCTGCCCAGTTCTGGGGCAGAATTAGCCATATACTAAATGCAACTCCGGTCATGCTGACCTGAGCTTAACAGCAAGACCCAGAAGAATCAAACTGTTTCTATGTAACTTAGCATCCCAGAACAAAACTCAAGGATATTTATAAATTACAAAAATATCCAGCACCAACAAGGTGAAATTCACATTATCCTACATCATCCTGCATCCGGTCTGAACTTACCAGGAGAGCAAAGGAACAGGAAAATATCACCCACAATGAAGGGAGGTATATCCATGACTAAAGGATAACTCACAAATGATACGGATGACATATTCTTAGGCAGGAAATTAAAACTGTTGTTATAACTTTACCCTTTATGTTCTAGAAGCTGAAGGAAAGATTGTTCATGGTAAGTAGAAAAATGGGAGTTATAAAAAAAAAA
>PVKE010007339.1:30983-51172 GCA_004027555.1 Craseonycteris thonglongyai | reverse complement strand
GGGGGGGAGGGGAGGGGGAGAATGGAAGGAGGCAAATCACAGAAGTAAAATGGGGGACAGATCACACATTTAGTTTTTGTGTGCACTTTTGACTTTTTCTCTGTATGAAATGTGAAGTGTTGGGGAGGATTTTGATCAATGTAATGGCATGACCTGACATATATTTAACAGAATCACTATGGCTGTGTGGTTGGGAATAGACTGGGGATAGAAACCACAGTGTAAATGAAGACCATAAGAAGACTGATGCAGCAATCCAGGGAGAGCGTCTAGCTTTATGTCCTATTGGATCCTGGGCTTATGGCATATGTATTCCTCTCCCACCTTAGGACCTTTGCACATGCAGATCTTATAAAATGCCCTTCTTGCCATTCAGCTTTTCCTAATTTACTCCTCCTGTCTTTCAGATCTCATTTTTAAAAAAGAGGTCTCAAAAAATAGGTCTTCCATAACCATCTAGCAGAATACATTAAGTTCCCACTGTTACTATTGACTCCTAGTGATTTTACTTCTTGTAGCTTATTTGTAAATACATGATTAAATGAGTCTATGTTCCTTGGAGTCTCTACTCCATGATGAGTCTATACTTCCTGAGGACAGAAACTTATGGCATCTAATGAATATCTGCTGGGTGAGTTGTGGAAGAGTGTGTGATTAAATGGATGAAATAATAAAGTGGAAAGAAGACTTTAAGGCTGTGACCAAAATATTTAATAAATTGGGCTCCTGACTTGGTGACTGCAATGGGGAGGGAGACTGCTTTCAAATGTCAGGAACCTCATCGGCAGAGAAGTCATCTGTCTTGACCGTTGTCTTGACCATTGAAAACAAGTGCCCTTTGCCTCTCTTTATCCCCTTACTCCTTTAGAAATTAGAAAATCACAGAAGAGAGTTGTAAACATGTACCCAAAAGTCTATGTAACTGTGCAGAAAAGTGTTTGTGGCAAGAGAAATAATGATCAAATTCACTGAACATCTTTAACCCAAACCAGATATTCTCTGAATTAAGACATTCAGTCTTTGATTACAGATCTCTAAGAGTGACTGTTGTTTGTATCTTATGTTTGATTTTCATAAGTCTTATAAACCAGTCCTAGAATTAGACTCACCAAGTATGTCTTGTGACAAAACCTTTTATTAAATTATATCAAGATTTACATCTGTGGAAATAAATAAACCTGAAAACACAGTAAATAAATTTGAGAGGATTTTTCTATTATTTCAGGAAATTTTCCTGAAAATGGAATGCTTGAACAATGGTTACTCACATATATTGGGCTGATCATGCTTACAGAAAGTCCTGGAACTTTAAAATCCCAAACCCTTAAACTGATGGAATTTTGTCTATTCTGTTTCTACCCGTCTTTCGGAGAGTTCTCCAGGGTGCTGCTTGGTTGTGCATCATAACATTTTCATATTTCTGCCACTGGAGGGCTCAATGGCCTTATAAAAGTTCCTTTTAGGAGATCAGATCTTGTGTTTGTATAACAGAGAGACTTTGAGACAAATTTTTTCTCTGCGTTTTTAGGAAACCTGCTTTTCTTGAGGGGGTGTACATTTAGATACCAAGGTGCACGTACCATAATAGCCAAAAGGCTTTTGTAAATGCCCTCATAGATGGAAAATCTTTTAACTGTGTGTAGGCTGAAATCAAATAGACTGCACTAATCTCTTTCCCAGAGAATACAGGGAATTGAGATTATACTGAGTAAGACTATTAGCATGTGCACATGTATTCGTGGTGTGCTTGCATATGTATGCTGGTGGCAATGTGGAGAGGTTGGGTAGGGTGGACTGAGAGGTCTGCAGTAGTCCAGGAATTATATGACTAATAGAGTTGGGGTAGCAAAAGGGCTATTTTATTTTTTTAAAGGTTTATTTTATTGTTTTTGAGAGAATGAGAGAGAGACAAAGAAAAGGGGAGAGGGCCCAGAGCAGTTTCCATAGTTGTATATCATTTGACATAGTTTCATTCCACATGGTTGGATGTGGGGCCACACAGGGTGGAACTGAACTAGGGGACTCTCTCATGGGAGAGGAGAACCTTCAATGCCATCCTGGCAGTTACCACTTGTGCGCTGCAGTTCATCATGTGGGTTTGCATGGGCCGGGGCTGAGATTTTATCCCTGGACCTCTTGGTTGCAAGACAAGTACTCAACCTGTTGAACTATCAGGGCATCCCCCCAGAAGGGCTTTTTAAGCACTAATTGAAAGGATAAGGGGTGAGTATCAGAGCAATAGTGGTCATGGGGGTGGTGAGGGAGTAGAAAGGTGGCATCAAATATATGGTGATGGAAAGAGAACTGACTCTGGGTGGTGAGCACATAAATGTAACTCATAGACAATGTAATGTAAAATTATACACCTGGAATCTATGTAATTTTTACCAACCAATATCACCCCATTAAATTTAATAATTTTTTAAAATTAAAAATAGAAAATGTAAAAAAATAATTATGGTCATAAATGGCTCCAGGGTTTGCATTGCATGCTCTTTTATAAAGATTGTGCTTGCTGTTCTTTGCCTGCATGTGTTATATACATGTGTGTTCCAATTTCTCTGAGACTGATGCTGCAACATGAATTCAACAAAGAAATTCTGACACGAATGCTGCATCTATTTGGTATGTGCACAGGTTTTTTATTTTGTTTGTTTTTGTTTTTTTTTTTGTGTGTGTGTGTGTGTAATATTTAGGGGACACCCAGGGGGTGACAATGAGGTATTCTGAAAAAACCTGGAGATAGTGTTGGCTTCCAAGTGAAAGTATAAAAATCAACATAAAGCAGAGAAATAGATATATTGGAATGTCCGTTCCAGAGTTGCTAAGAGTTAACTATAAATTTAATAATTAGCGCATTTCAAGGTAAATAATAAGCAAGCCAAATAGGAGATAATTAATCAGACTGAAATCTCTCTAGGGCTAGGGGAGAGTTTGAGAAAGAAACTGGAGGGGGCTGGCTAAAAACTGTTCAAGAAGGTTGGCTGGAAACTTCATTTCTGTGACTTCGCCACTGTGGCAATTAATGCTTGTGTGTCAAAAATTGCAAATCATCAATGAATTCTCCTTATTTTGATTTCATGCTTATTCAGCTACATTTTGTGACTTGGTCTTTTCCGTGATTGCCTTCTGCAGAGAACATACGAGAGCTGTCCAGAAACTATCCAGCCATGGCACCATTCTCGTTATATTGACAATAGCTGGATTTTTTCCAGACAGCCCTCGTATATTAATATGAGTGTTCACATTCATGTGTCAATTAGGCTATCCACATCAGCTCAGCATCTGCATACACATATGTTGTGCCAGAAGAATAAAGTTCTGAGCTGGCAGAATTGAGGACAAGGCTCTGGACCATGGCAAGGTCACCAAGGTAAACGCCACTTTCTTTGGCTATTTGCAGCTTGCCACTGGGCCTGTCATAGTGACACCTTTCACTGTCCCTCTTCCTTCCAACCTCTACAAATCCCACTAAATGTTTCAGAGAATAAATCAGAAAAAAATTACAAGAAAGCTAATTTTTCAAAGGAAGCTGAGCATAATTAAACATTTTTTTCTCACTACATTTTATTCATGAATCAGAAGGAGTTAGTGAGCATATATTATAATATGTACTTAACATTTTGTGTTTTGCACTGTGGTGTTCCACTGCAATTTGCCAAGCAAATAAAGTGGAATAGCTCTCATCCTTGGAAGCTTTGTTTCCTGGCTGTGAACTGGCTGCTACACCTTCTAGCAGAGCCTCCTTGGGTGGGCATAGAACAGCCCACAAGGAGCTTTGCTGTCAGGCTCCCTCCCTCCATCATGCCTACAGGGAACTGAAGCAATTCCTCCACTCACAGGATTGTGGTCCATCCTACCAGAGTTATTTTCTTCTGGGTGGAGTCCAAGTATTTTCCAACTCACTGTGTTCCTAACAGCCTGTTTTGAAGCCACCTTCCACAGGTGTTTCTGGGGAACTTAAGTCTGGTATCAGCAGTGTTGCCTGCTAGTTCCAGGGAAAGCTTAAGGGGCAGCCACCATCTCTTCTAGACTGCCTACGTAAGAATATCTTGCCTGACAAAGTGCCACTGTGCTGATCCTTAGAGGATCTTTAGGATTACTGGTTTAAGGAACAGGCCAAAAAGAGGGGCTAGAGATAATTACCAAGTACTCAGCATTCCTAGGAACTTTCTGGGGATGCTGGTTGAAACAAAAGTGGCTAAGACTATGTGTTTTTTAAGGAAGACTCAGAATATCTGATTAAAAAAATGGCTTCAATAATACTGCCACTGTGAATCATACGTAATGAGGAATGTTGAGGTTCCAGGGTCAGTCTTCAAGGACTGAGATGCTCTTCATATTTTCCTTCCGGATCCATTAGGACCTCAGTGAGGTCTCCTTTCATGGCCACAGGTTGATTCTAGAAGTTCCGATTGCTTTGTTTCCAGATATGTTATATGCACATGTGTTTCAACCTCTTTGAGCCTGACTCAGTGCACCGATTGGGCAAGGAAATCAGATGTTAGTACCACATCAATTGGCATCTGCATACATTTTTGTGTGTGTGTGACTTTTAGCAGGGAACAAGTGATGAGTGTCTTTGTGCATCTCCCTTTTTACTAAGGAAGGAAATATTCCCATGATCATCCAGTAGGCTTCTGGTCACAACTCATTTGCATGTCCACCTTTTTTCCAAATCAGCAGAAACTGTATAATAGTCTCAATCTAGACCAATCGGAATTGATCTGAAAATGGACACATCATCATTACTCAAAGTTCCTCATAGGAAATAAGTGATGTAACATAAGAAGATGGCCAGTTGTTAACTATATTTTCCAAGATCTGAAAAGAGAAAATTCATTTAAATGTCATTCAAAATAATTTGCAGCCTCTAAAGGAATAATGTACAGGAAAAATGTTTCAGGATATGACATCAGTACACAAATTCTATTGTAATCTTCATATACGAGCAATAAACAATAGGAATATGAAATTTCAAAAGAATACTGTAAATAATATCTTCAAAAATATAAAATATTTAGGGATAAATCTGGAACATTAGTTTTTCTTACAAGTGTGGGTTTATTTTGGCAGTTTCTATTTTATTCTATTGATCTATTTCTGTATTTTTATGCAGATGCTATCCTGTCTTTAGTACTATAGATTTATGGTAAGTCTTGAAATCAGATAATGATAGCCGTCTTTTTTCTTCTTTTACCAAACTGTTTTGGCTGTTCTACGTCCTTTGCATTTTGATATAAATTTTAGGTTCAGTTTGATAGTTTCTACAAAATCATTCCTTCTGGGGTTTTGATTGGATTTTGTTAAATCTCCAGATCAATTTAAGGAGAACTGACTTCTTGACAGCATTGAGTTGCCCAACATATGAGAACACAGTGTGCTGCTCTGTAAATTCAGATATGCATCCTAAAACCTTACTAAACTCATATATTAGATCTAGTAGCTTTTTGTAGATTCATTGTATTTTTCCATAAAGATGACTATGTCATCTGTGAATAAAGACAATTTTTCTTCTTTTCCACTACACTTTCTTTCCTTATTGCACTGACTTGAACTTCCAGCAAAATAGTAAATAAATGTGATGAGAATAAACATTCTTGTGTTTTTCCTGATCTCAGAGGGAAAGTCCTTTAGCATGATGATGTTATCTGTAAGTTTGTGTTTTTGTAAATTATTAAGTTTAGGAGTTTCATTCTATTCTTATTTTGGTGAGAGTTTTTATTAAGAATAAATGTTGAATTTTTGTTAAGTACTTCTTTTTTTGCATCTATTGACATATCATATACATTTTCTTTTTGAAATTTTGATATAATTAATTGCATTGATTACTCTTTAAAAATGTTAAATCAGCCTTGCATTCCTGGGGAAAACACTACTTTATATATTGTTGTTGTTGTTTTTGTTGGATTGGATATGCTAAAATTTTGTTTTAAACTATTGCATCTATGCTCATAAGACATTGATTTGTAATTTTACTTTCTTACAATGTCTTTGTCTGGTTTGGTATCAGAGAAAAGCAAGAAACATTTAAATATCTAGAATTAGTTGGGGGTTAGGTTATTTTCTCCTGATCAGTTATTTTTTTGGAGAAGTTTGTGTAGAATTCATACTATTTCTTTTCATTGTTTGCTAGAATTCACCAGTGAAGTCATCTGGTTCTTGAGTTTTCTTGGTGAGAACGTTTTTGGCAAATTCAATTCATTTACATACAGGGCTGTTCCGGTTATCTTGCTTTTTGAGTCAGTTTTAGAATTTTGTCTTTCAAGGAATTTGCTCATTTCTCCTAAGTTGTCACTTTTGATTGGGATTATTATTCACAATATTCACTCATTATGCTTTTAGTGTTCATGGAATGTGTAATTATGTCACTGATGAATTTTAAATATCTATATTTATTCATATTATTCTAAAAGTAGATGCAAACTTTCTGAGGCAAGGACAAACTATTATTATTTACAACAATAACTACATTGGTTCCCCTTTCCTTAGCATTTCCCCCTTTTTGAGAGATGAAAGCCAAAAGTCACATGGCATATACTGGGGTCTGAACTGTAGTTAAAGAACTGTAAAATTTTGAATCTGAGAACTTGTTGAATTTCTCCTCTTAAAATTCAAGTCAAAGCCTGCACTGCTTGCTAGTTCCTGTCACATAGGAAGCAGGCAAAAGCTTTATATCCTGAATTTAGGTCGATATCTGAAGACATAGAAATTTCTGTTTTTGAGCAACATGGCTTTTTAGTGTTACTGAGCTGTAAGGGAGTTGGGACTATATATGTGTGCACAGTGCATGTCTGTGAGAGAGCGAGAAGGATGACAGGAACACAGAGGTGCAGAAAGAGGAGAAAGATAATTAGCATAATCGATAGTTATTAACGTATTTTATTCCTCATAGTAATGAAAACCACAATGATAAGTTGTAGAGCATCATTTGAAATTTGTCTACTTTTTTGTTAATTGTGGCATAAACACACAGACACTGCTTTTTGGTGTAAAGGGGGCATACTCTTTGGACATGAGAAACAATAACTCTGGATAAAAGGTTAAGAGAAAAAAAAATGCATTTATCTCGTTCTTCTCCTTTCTCAGAGGCACAGTAAGGCTCCTGCTTTCATTTAGGCCAATCTGTATGCATCTAAAATTGTGCTGTGTAAGTGTCATTGACTCTCTCAGAGCTGGCTTGAGACAGTTGTTTAAATGCAGAGAAATTGGACTGTGATTCTTTAATTGCTTCAAGTGCTCTGCATTACTTGCTAATAGTTGAATCCAAATACCTCATAGATGTTGACAAGGCAAGAATGAGTCCTAGAAATTCTTTTAGTTTTATTAGGAAGGTGTTGAGAAAACTAATTCCCATTTCTGAGGGGTGTGAGGTGCTGATAGTACAACATAGAAACCTTATTAAAGGCAGGAATGGCTTACCTACTTTCAGCCCTGCAGTTACTTGGTTATTGTTTGGCTCATTGTATTGGAGAATGAAATTTCATAATGTGCTCTTCAGAGTAGCTGATGCTTACTTCACCAGTACCATTGCCATTTCCCCTGTTGCTAAAGATCAGAGTTTCCTCTATTTGCACTATATTTCTCAGTTTATACATGAGTTCCTGCTGTTTAGATATATTTGTTAGAAATGTTTTCAAACAGCCTCATGCTTACTATGAAAAGAGCCTAGAAAAACAGAAAATGTTTTAATTCTACTTGATTATAAATGTTTGGTATGGTTTTAAAAACACACAGATACACGGATTTTAGGCAAAGTACAGGTCATGGTTTAGAGGCTTGAGAAGTAAATTTTAGACTTAGGCTCAAGTTAACTTTGAAGAGGAACTGTCATTGTCTGCTGTTAACACCCAAAGAAAATCCCTTCTGTGATGCGGCATTTGATATCCTAGTTAGTTAAGTTTTCTGAATTTAGACTTTCTATGATTGCAGTAGTTTTTCCAGTTTTTGGCAATGTGTAAGAGAGACTTGTGGAATCATCATTAACAATTAAATAACTACTACAATTACTAATGCCCCTGTCAACAATTACAACACACAATGAGACACTTGTTACACAAAAAGTACCTGGTTCACTCCCCACTAAAGAAGCATTAAATGAATAGGTGTTCATATGATGCGATTGCTATTAAAAGCACAATGAATATATTTCAATAATAGACTTTTAAAATGTAAAGTGATATACATAAAACTTGTAACTGGAATATTTTAAATGGTCCTTACTAAAGTGATTAGCAGGTCCTAAAATTCTTCCTTTAAAAAAAGTAAAGGTCTTAGTAGAAAAGGGGAAATGTTAAAATTTTACCTTTTAATTATTTCCTATTTTTTTTTCATTTTTTCTTGCATTTGTGTTAGTGTGAATAAAGAAATCCCTGTGCTACAATAAACTGTAAAACCATGAAGAAGAATTCCTCAAGTTGAGAAAAATGGAAATTTTATTCAGATACAAAGCTCAAAGAAACTGTACTAAATAAAAAGCTGAAAATCAATGCCTATTTTATCAACCAGGGAGCAATGTCAAAAGAATCTTTAACATTACCAAGTTATGAATATTAAAATATGATTCTTAATTAAAGCTAGTTATCCTCAGAGTTGATTCTTTTCTTATTTAGTAATACACACACTAGAACCCCTAATTTTTACCTGGCTCACGGATGCTAGGAATAAAGATGCCATTTTCCAGGTGGCTTGTAGCTCAGCATGGCAACGTGACCAAGTCCTGGCCAGTGGACTGCAGGATGGATATGGCAGTTTAAATGCAGGCAGCCATCTTGGAATGTGAGGGGGAAGCTGCATGCTGAAGATGGTGAAGCAATAAAGTAGACAAGACCTGGGTGTCTGCTGCCACAGCATGTCGTGCCAAAGGTCAGGTTAGAGTGTAAAAGATCGAAGTGTGGTGCTGGTGGTGATAGTAATGGTGATGGTATCTCCTTTATTCTGTCACCACTATCACAGATGGTATTTCTAACACAGAAAAGCCTCAGATGTACCCCATTAGTCACTGCGGGATGTAGAGGACACACTTGAAGCCACCTGCAGCCTCAAGCACAGTCCTCCTAAGATATTATTTGTGTTTTGGTCTATATGCAGAATCTGCCTGGACAGATGGCTCTGCCTAACTAAAAGACAAATTTAGGCTTATAAAGATGCTTAGGATGAAACAGGTTTCCTTGGAAAAGCTTCCTCAATAGAACTTTGTATTCTTCCAAAGTTATAAGCATTCATATCTGAACTTTTCATTGCCACATTCTAATGAAGTCATAGGTCCACCCCCCACTCCCCCATTTATTATAAGTTTTATATATATGTGACTTCCATCCAGTCCCCCTTCAAAGCATGTTGATGTGTTAGTTCATTTTGAAAAGTTGAAAATAATTCTGGCTGGCATGTTTTTACATGCTGGTTGTAGCATCCATTTTGGGTCCTCCAAAAAATTGTCATTTTCTTCATAGAGTTAAAAATGTATTGTTTTATTTAAAGCATGTTAGGTTTTTTTGGCACAATTTTTCCTGCCTTTACTGATGTTTGTAACACTTCTCGATTTAGTACCATCTGTGAATTCATCAGCTTGCTATTTACTGCCTCTTCTAGATCATTAAGGGAGATGTTATGGCAATAATGCTTTATTTACATGTCACTTTCCCAGGAAACTCAAAATATATTTATAAAGTTATTTTATTAAACAATGGCGCCCATGTGAAGTAAAAAAAATATATATACAGTTAAAGAACATTTAAATGTTATTATGACTTATTTTAAATAGGAAGAAATATTTCAGTGATTCTAGAGTTTAAGCATGTCTGTTATTAGGTATTCTTGTTGCTCTGAGCCATTAAGGAAATTGTTACAGTGGCTTCTGGTGGTTGTCTAATGACATGAGCTGGGGAGAGTGATTGGATTAGATTGATGAATGAGTTTTACATTTTTTCCAGTTCCCTCTTGGCCCCAACATTGACATCTTAATTATTGTGGCAAAAAGTCAATAAAATTAGAGGAAGAAGGAGGAAAAAAAAATCAGGTAAAATGAATTATTAAGGATGCTAAAAAAAATTCACCATATTGTTTTTCTTTCTTTTAAATTATGGTGATTTCAACATTTATACATGCTTCTAGATGCTTGAAGATGAAGTAATTCATTGTAAAAATGGAGAAAATGAGAATTCATTTGATTACTAAATGTATATATTTTATTTGATTTTTTAATAGAGTACTGTGGCAATCAGGTTGTATTTGATTAAACACAGAAAATTATTAATCTTTTCTGTAGCTAATTGGTATTTTTATTGACTATTCAATGGTATAGACCATTAACAGATGTTTAAGGAATCTCAACTCTGATTTAGCCCATTTTTATCCCTAGTTTTGAATGCCAGAAATTTAATGTCATCTGTTAGCAATTTATACCACCTTTGCAAGTTAGTTCAAGAATTTTGGTCTCCCAGTTTAGATAATGCAGTCTGTTGCTGAATTTAGTTTGAGATCTATTATTTGCTTATTATGGAATTAAATTTATGATTATCCGAAAAATCATGTGGTGTTTAATAGGATTTTTAGCTGATATTTGACTTCTAAATTTGTATTTTCTCTTACTTCTTCAGTCATTAATTAATAGGCTTAGTAGTTATGTATAAATTAGCTTAATAGTGGATAATCAAATGAATAAATATGGAACGACAGTTACAGGCAACTTTGGTAATAAGAATATAAAATTTAGGGCAGGTTTTTATATTGGCATTTTAAATTGCTCACTGGGAGGCTGAGACTACAAGTAGATTTGTTTGATGGATATTGACTCAGGTCCTGGGTCTGAGCAGTAGGCAATGACTTCTGGACCTTTGGCTTATCTAGTATACTGAGGTATGCTCTGAACGGGCCATCTGAAGTTGACATTGAGTCTCTGTTGTTAGAACAGCAGTGAAACATAAGGCCCCATAAGAGGTCCAAGGCAATTAGAACAAAGACTCCTAAATTTGATTCATTTGATCACGTGGCCTTCATTATTCACCTAAGGTTTTTCTTTTAAGTCAACTCAATTTTGTGACTTAAAAAAATTATTTCAAAAGAAAATTTATATTACTACTATAAATAAGAGAAATCAGTATCCTTTCCTGGAATAGATAGTAACTCTAAAAATAAATGTGATAAAACAAAAGCATACAGGTCTAGCTAGATGGTGTTACTGGGAGGCTCAGTGCCTGGTAACACTTTTGCCCTGTTAAAAGAAGAATGGAGAGATGTTTAAGATCTTTAGCACCAAACAGATTTTCTTCTTCTTCTTCTTCTTTTTTTTATATTCTTACTGATTTTAGATTTTCTTATTGATATGAGAAAACTGGAAAGGGAAGACTCTGTCAATCCCTGATTTAGATTTTTGAATGTACCATTACCACCTCAAATATTCTGGACCATACTTTTGGAATGTTGGATTAAAGAAACAAAGAACATGGATCCAATAGCCTAATCAGTTCATTTATTCATTCATTCATTCAACTCATTATGTGCCCCCAAAGTGGGTATGCATTGTTGAACAAAACATACACATCATTGCTCCCACCAGACTAACCATCAACCACAAATCTTCCCTTTCAATCTGTTCTGTCATGCATCCAGTCCTACTTTCCCTAGGTTCTTTTTGTCCCAGCTTTTCTTTCATTGCTACCACAGTCTATGTAAGGAGCCATGAAACTCTTTAGGATCCTTGTCTTCTTCTGATGTCAAAGTAGTTCCTTATAGTCCATTTGTTTAAGACTCAGTCTGGGAATGCACCTTGATCTTGCCCATAGGGAGAACTTCTCCAGACTTCCAGCAGACTTAAAAATTTCAAGTTTCTTATGCAGTTTCTGCCATTTCTATAGGATCTGAGAAATGAGAGAGGAGGTCATCTAATGTTAGGAGGCCCAGGGACTTGGTTAATCTTTTCATTTCTGCTACTATTTGGTAGCACATTGGGTTTCAATTCCAATATGTGTTCTGGGGCCCCAGCTATACAGTCAGGTCACATCAATTAATCTAACAGTGCCTGGTAAAACCACTTCACTGAAGATGGTCACTACAAAAGATGTTTATATTATTTAGTATAATAGGACGTGCTTTTCTAGATTTTCATGTAAAATCTGCCTCCAGTCTTATTACCGAGCCTTAGAATTTTTTCATAGTCATTACCAGTGATCTCCCCAGTTACATCTCCATTATCTCTATAGAAATAATCACTGTGATTACCTGACGTAGTGAGAGTTTAATTACAAAGATATGGCCTCATTTTTCCTGTGCCAGGGGGAAAGCAGTTGTGGCCAAGACCAGCTGTGCTAATGGCCCCCAGTCATCTTTATTGGAACAAATATTATGTAAAGAGTTGTCTGTAGCTAGAATGTAAAACCTCCTATTCCAGGTGTTGTGCTAACTGAATCACAGCAAAATTATATAAAGTGCTTTGAGGAGGGGATATACCTGTTCCATTATCCTCCTAAATTTAGATATGATAAATTTTGACACCCTCTAGGAGAAGAGAAATCTCGAAAACTCTAATGAAAGCAAACCCATAAACAAATTTGAAAAGTAACATCAATGACAAATTCCAGGAAAGAAAAGCTATTTACAGTATATGCTAGGAATATTTGAAAACAATACTAGGAAATATGAATGTGCTAGAGTACATGAGTAATAAGTATTAAAGTTTGCAGTGGTCGTGCATCTGTGGTCTTATTGGAAAGCGAATCTGTCTCGCTGCTTTTTAAAAGCTTTGCTGTGTATGCCTTTGATTTCATTAGGGCTATATAAAACCTATGCAACTATTAGAGTCGTGCACCCCTGGGTAGTCAATAAAAATGCAAACTGAAAAAGAGTTGACTTCCTCTCCTTTTATTTCATCTTTTTCTTCCAGAGATAGTTTCGGGAGAGATGATACTGGCCTCACTCTTGTACTTTATTAATGATAGTAATTTGGAGATGAAGTCTTTAAAAAACTTGGCATGTGAGGCAGGAGTAACAGTTGCACAGCTTAGATTGAAAAGACAAGTGTATGTTTGTTTGCTGCCAGATTATCCATCAATTTAATGCAGCTCTGCAATTTCTCACTTTGGTGTGACATTGTGTTTATAACAAGCATGTATAATTCTGCCATCTTACTTTTCAGTGTAGGTTACCCTATATCTCTTGTAAATGTCTGCTTCTGAGAGTGTTGTGATGGTGGAGGGGACTTTGACAAGTAGTGGAATTTCCTTTTAATGTCTTAGGAGATACTCATGAAGTTATTTCTGTGGGGCTATCCCAGCAGGCACCTGTCAGGCTTGGAAGCCTTACTCTTCTCTGAGCTGGAAAAATGTCAGTAGAACACAGTATCAGAGGAGTAATTCCAAGAAAATATTCTTGCTTATGGACAGCTGTGGAAAAAGGACAACTTACAGGATGGAATAGTTCCTTAGTAATGCTCTGGAAAGGTGGGGAATGATTTAGTTAGTTCCTTGGACCAACTCCCAGGCTTCCTAAGGGCATATAATAGCAAGAATTCCTGGCAACAGAGCAGGGTCTCCAGTTGTGCCATACACAGCCTTGGAGAGACATCTATGAATAGGAAGGGCATGGACTCCATGGCATTTACAAAATCATGACTATGCTTTCAGGGGTCTCCAAACTACAGCCCGGGCCGCATCAAGGCCCTCTCATCCGGCCCATGGAGACCTTTTTATCTGAGTAAAATAATATTAAATAAATAATTAAAAACAACATCTATGTTCTGATTCTTTTTATTTGGACCTCAAGTGTGTAGTCGGCCCCCAAACTGCTGTTTGATAGTTAATGCGGCCCGCAGGCTGAAAAGTTTGGAGACCCTTGCTTTAGACGACACTTTCAGTATATATTTTACTTCATTGAAAAAAGAACCTCTATCATAGGTTTTCTTAAAGTACCTTGAATAAATGTTTATAACAAATGCCAAACAAAGATCAAAGAGTTAATTTTTTGGTGATTTCTTTCTATATAAATCAAAGAAGGTAAACTTTTTGTTTATCAGATTGAGAATTACATTAATTTGCATTCATAAACATTACGAAAATATTGAATTGTTTCAAAACTATTGTCCCTTCAGGTAGTATAAAGTTTTTTGGTTTGTGCTTTTTAATTCTTTACGCAATAAAACTGTTTATAGACTAATATTAAAGTGTTGAGGAAGTCTCAGTGCGTAACCTCCTCTTTATTTAAAATTACATATTGTGAGTGGGTAAGAATTTAAATTTGGGGTGTTGAAGATGGTAGTTGTTAACTGAATGCAATTGGGGCTATATGGGCCAATGTCTTGAAAGTGCTGCTGGGTCCAACTTCAGGAGAGGCCCTGGCCACAAATTAATAGTAGATTATCTTTGTCATTCGCCTTGAACATTTTATTTATTTATTTATTTGTTTGTTTGTTTGTTTTTGACACAGAGAGAGAGAGAGAGAGAGAGAGAGAGAGAGAGATACCGAGACAGAGATAGAGAGAGAACTGAACTGGGGGAGCTCCCAGTTCAGAATATGGTTCCGCACAGGCTGGGACCAGGACTTGATACCCAGTCCCCGGCGCTGCAAAGTGAGCGCATAACCCACTAAGCCATCCCGGCTTCCCCTGAACATTTTTTTTTCTTTTTATTGTTTATGACAGAGAGAGAGAGAGAGAGATACAGAGACAGAGAGAAGGGAGAGGGCCCAGAACAGTATTCATAGTTGCACATCATTGGTTTTTCCACATAGTTTCATTCCACAGGTGGGCTTGGAGCTGCACCGGGCAGGAACTGGGCCGGGGTCTCGCCCCAATGAGAACCGAACTGGGGGCACTCCCCAGTTCAGCACATGGGTCCACACGGGCCGGGGCCGGGATTCAATCCTCGGTCCCCGGGGCTGCAAACTGAGCACTTAACCCACTGAGTCATCCCGGCTTCCACCCCCCTGAACATTTTTAAATAATCCTTCAATTGTCCCTGAAAAATTGTTACTCATGAGGGAACTGGTTGAAGAAAGAGAGAAATAAGTGGAATTTAAATCACTTTTAATTCTTACTACCAGCCAAAGCCTCTGTTCCATTACACTGGACTTGAAAACATGCTTTCCATTATTTCTTATAATATATGATAACCCTGGAAGGGCATATAAAATAACTCATGAGCTATGACTTTGAATTCCAAGGTGGAAACCCTATTTAAGAGCTAGTCTGGGGTTAAGATGGTAGAGGAGCTAACTAGCATTTGAGTTGGCTTTTCTCAACTCTAATGAAATAACTGAAAATAAATAAATATGAAGAACCTTTAAAATAGCTCCACAAACTTAGGAGAAAATCCAGGTACTTTGTGCTAACTTTGGCCTGTTCCAATAGGGATATAAATAAGGGGAGACATGAATCAGTTTGAAATTGTGTTCTCCACATAATAGATGCCTCCCTTAGGAAAAAAAAAAAAAAAGTAAAAACCAGTGGCCTAGGTATTTTATAAGTTTTATTTTTATCACCTAACTAGAAGTTGGGAGGTAGGTAGTTGCTGGCTCAGGGATTTGTGTCTAGGTCTTGCAAAATCTCTTACTTTTTTCTTTGTGGTTTTCTTATGGTTAGAAGATAGCTGCTCCATCTCTAACATCACATCTATATTGTAGGCAGAAAAAAAGGGAGAAAAGTAAAAGGTTTCATATGAAGTTAGCATGAAAATGCTAACTCCCTTTTTGATAAAATGCTTAATGTACTTATATCTTATTGGCCAAAATTGTGTCAATTGGCATCCTCTCTCTGCCTGAGAAGCTGGATATTGTTTTTTAGATGAAAATATATCTATCCCCCACTTCTCAAAATGACATTCTCTTAGGAAGGAAGAAGGAAGGGGTAGGAAATTAGTGTGTCATAAATGTCCATCACCAGCTTACCTCAAAAATTCTTAAATCTATTCATATTTCTGTATATCCATTTACATCATGCTTAACAAATGAGAAATAAGAAGATTATCAGTTAATTAGATTGACCAGGGAGGGTCTCATAGAGGATTTAAGACTTGAAGGTGAGTTTTGAAGTGTAGCTATAATTTAGAAGAAAATGGGGAAGAAATTATAAGGAGAAGGAAATAAAGGATACAAATTCTAAGACTGAAATGATCACGGTACATATAAATATGATTATGGTTATGGGCAAAGAGACAATTAGGAGATCCGACGTGCTTAAGCTGAGACATTTGGAAAATCTTATAGCTATTTATTTAAAAAGTAGAGTGGATGGAGAGAACTACGATTATGCCAGATGCTCAAATATGATTTATAGCATTATGGCGACGCATGAATGAATACAAAGTATAGTCTAAGGAAAGCTCTAAAATTCATGTCTCAGAAAGAAAGAAACTCACCTCTATATGTAGCTTCCACCAATAGCTACTTAACATGCATTCTCCATTTCTATCACTCATCTCCTCTGAGGCTACCTTGAATTTTCTAAGTTTTAGGGTAATTTACATTTTATTGCCTTCCTAGAACATCGAAAGTATGCATAGTTGCAGGATCAAATTACTGTAAATTAAATTGCCTCACTGCTATCCAATAGCCCATTGCTCCTGCTGGAGGGTCAGTCTAAACTGCCATGTTGGTTCCTTCAGACATGGTTTCATTCCTAGACCACCCGAGTCAGAGAAAGCTCATTCATAGTAGATGATGTGAGGCAAATATAGCATTTTCACTTGAGAATTTAGGTGAAGGTTTCTGAGAGTTTATATAATTTAACTCTCAGGAAACAAACAAGATCATGTGGAAATGGGGTCACTTATAAGCACATCCAAGTGATGAGGAGAGGGGAGGCCATAAACCTGGAATAAGCAGAGGAAGCTGTTTTGCATGGAGAGAGAGAGTGCTAGGAGAAACAAATGGGAGGACATCATTCTAAAGACATCAAAGTTTCCCATTCTCAGAGGTTTGACTTGACTTTGCCTTTAATGAAAATACAGCAGTGGTGTTCAACCTTTTGGCTTCTCTGGGCCACATTAGAAGAATTGTCTTGGGAAACACATAAAATACACTAATGATAGCTGATGAGGTTAAAAAAAAAAAAAGGTTGCAAAAAATCTCATAATGTTTTAATAATGTGTGTTGGGCCACATTCAAAGCCATCTTGGGCCACAGGTTAGACATGCCTGATATACAGTGTTCTTTCAGTAAATTTTCTTTAAGTTTCTCTTTCTTGCTATAGGTTACGCTTACAAAGACAGAAACATATTTGAATAATATTGCCATATATCTCTATTGGAGGTATAAGATTATATTAAAAAAGGGAAGAGCAATTAATATCTTTTTATTTTTTATTTTTTTTTATTGGTTTTGACAGAGAGAGAAAGAGAGAGAGAGATACAGAGACAGAGAGAGAACTGAACTGGGAGAACTCCCCAGTTCAGCATATGAATCCGCACGGGCCGGGGCCGGGATTCGATCCTCGCTCCCCGGCGCTGCAAAGTGAGCACTTAACCCATTGAGCCATCCCAGCTTCCCCATATTGATATCTTTTTAAATGACAATGTAAAATCAGAGCAGCCACATTCCAACCTTTTTACCTTTGCATGGTAAAAGCATCCATTACTCATGCTTGAAAATTGTAGGATTGATAGTGAAGTCTTTTTAAAATGATTCTGTGTCATCACTGAAGTTAATGCAAATTGTCTTAATCTACTATTAATTACTTATTAGTCCAATTAATTATCACAATTCAACCAATCATAGAAGCTCTAATAACATAAGTAAATTTTCAACATTTTTATTGGGAAAATCAGAAGGTGCTATAGGGGCCAATCAGAAGTGTGTTTAGTATAAAGACTACAAAACCATGGTTATGAGCTCCCTTCCCTGTTGTTGTGATACTTTTGGTCTTATCAAAGATATTACAGTCACCCTGATCTGTTAGATGAGAATTACCTAAGGAGATGAACTTGACCTCCAGTAGTTTATCAGGGTATATCCAGGGATGCTGCAAAACAAGCATTGATTACAAGAGAAGGTATTGCCACCACTGCTCAATTTAAGCAGCTGCATGAGATTAAGAATGATGATGGGGAGACCTCAGCAAGTATCAAAAGAAGCACCATCGTCAGGGTCATATAATTTTGCTTGGCTGAGTTTTGTTTTGTGAAAGTTCTTTCTGTAATAGGAATACAGATGGTTAGACGCAAAGGACTTCTCTTGAATTCTGCCTCATTTAGGAGATCCTCCATTGGTGGGTTTGAATGTTGACAGTGCTAACCCATACCTGTGTTGGGATCAGAGGCCCTTGTAAAGGTGAGGTCATCAGAGTAGGTGAGTGGATGCAACCAAACCTTTCAGTGTTTTATCCGTTAACCCATTAGTCAAGCTTTATTTCTGGAGAGAAAAAAAAGAAAAAAAAAGAAAAAAGGAATTCTAGGACTACCCTTGGATTGGGCAAAGAGGCTCTGGAAGCCACAACTCAGGAAGGACAGAAAATGCACGAGGGCAGGAGATATATCGAGGACATGGGAATTCAAGGGGCAAGAAGAAAGCCTTCTTTTTCACAAAACCCTTTCATTCTCTCCTCTCACTGTCATCTGTTCAATTTACTAAAGAGAGATGGAGAATCATTTTGTATTGAGTGCCAAACTACAACCCACATTTTGCTTTTGGCACTTCCATGTCCAACTTCTGACCAATCCACCAACAGACATGGGAAAACCTAGATGAGTGCGTAGCAAAGTGGTTTGTGGTGCTCTAATTAGTGTGATCGCCCAACTCATCAGTGAAAATTAAGCCAGGTGATTTAGGGGAAGCCTAAAAGGGTACATTGAAACCAGACCATGGAAGAGGTTGAAGGCTGTCCTGAGGAATCTGGACTTCATTCTTTACATTATAGGAATCGCAGAAAAGGAATATTTATTAGAAGGACTTAGAAATAACATGTTGTCATTTCCTATAGCTGGGTACATATATTTTTGATAGTTTATGTTTAATTAATTTTTTCTTTTTCAAGGATTTTTTTTTAAGAGAAGCCAAGAGAATGAATCTCCTGAATACTTGAACATTATTTCACTGGTCAGCATTAGCAAGCATAAAATTTGTGTGCTTCATAAGAATCATCAATTATATATTACAAGTGGTTCTTAGGTTGCAGTTGCAGTTCCAACATTTTCTACATGAATCCAATCTCATTTCTCCATCCCGGAGAACTGAACTGCTTTGATTATAGAAATTAATGATTCGGTCTGTTTGCTTCAGGAAGAGGGGACAGTTAGCTTTTCTTGGGACAGATCTGCTCTCAACTCTGTACTACTATAAATCACTTCTCTTAGAGATATCTGATTTATCACAGGACCCATTTTGTATTATGTTGTGCTTTTAGAACTTGAAAGACCTTTATGGAGCGTTTTATATTTTTGATTGAAATTAAAGTTTATTGTAATTTACTAGGCATAAATTATTGTGTGATAATTATGTTTCTTAGAAGGAAATAAAATTTTACCATTGTTAGCTCATTATTTTTACTCCATTTTATGGTTTTTATTTTATTTAGTTTCATTAAGTGTTTTGAAATAATTCTGAAAGAAATGTATTTTGTTGAGAGAATTGATTAAGTATACAAGAAAATCTATTTTTATATTAGAGAACAGGTATTTTAGTTATCTACTTTGCATTGAGAAAAATTTATGGATAATAAGGGTAGGGGTCTATCTATCTTTATCTATCTATCTATCTATTTTATCATCATCTATTTATTTATCTAATGTAAGTACGTATGAGTAAAATGGATAAGTGAGGTAAATCAAAATAGAATGATTAAGAAAAATATTATTCGTTTTGACTGAGGCTTTGGAATAGATATTTGAAGATACTTCCTAGAGAAAATAATGTTTAAATAAAACTTTGGAAGAAAATTAGGATGGGGTGGGAACATTCCAGGTGTATGCTGGTGGTGAGGTGGCCTGACATGAGTTAAAGTGTACCCATTGGTGAGTCTTAGGTATGTTTGTAAGCATCAAAGAATCCATTTTCAGAGGGAGCCTAAGGGCAAATTGAAACCAGACCATGGAAGGCATTGAAGGCAATGTTTAAGAATTTGGACTTTGTCCTGTGAATTATGGGGATTCTGAAGGTTTTGAATAGAGAAATAATCTTTAAACTTTGGTGGCAGTAGGAAGAATATAGGCGAGAGAGAGAGAGAGAGAGAGAGAGAGAGAGAGAGAGAGAGAGAGAGAGAGAGAGAG